>JAPDSC010047407.1:0-25630 GCA_026290005.1 Latrodectus geometricus
TTTCTAGATGCCTATAACAAAGGAGTTTTAATATAAAATCGGCAATATACTGAATGAAAATATATTGCACAAATAAATAACTTTCTGCAGCTGGAAAGAATTCATATTATTATGATAAAGGAATTATGAAAACAAATCTTCTAAGCAATAATAGAAAATAGTTTAAAAAAAAATTTTTTTTTCACAAAATTAAAATGGTGAAGATACTAAGCTATGTAAAAGAAAAATAAGCATTTACCCTAGGATCCCAAACCTCTAAACCTAGTTTATTTTCATCAGGTTTCTTTAATAAGACAGGCTTTGGCCAAGGCCTAAAATAGTATATGTAAGAGCTTATTAAAACATTTTTAATGATTTCACAAATAATAAATACATGTACATTTAATTATACAGACATACACGATTTTTTTTATTTACATGTGAAAAATATGTGCAACATTGAGACATGCTTCAGTTTTGAAATGAAAAAAATAATGATGATAAACATTAGTTTTTTGTAATTAATAATTATAACAGCAGAAACCATTGAATGTGAACATGCTGTTCTAATATAAAAGAACAAATACAAAATTATTAGAAAATGTTTATGTAGGCATATTATAGATTATAGAATAGTATATAAATTATAATTAACCTATTTAATATTAAAACTTTTCACTAAAGAATTACATACATGCTTCTTCGTACTACAAGCAAAAACATGCTTTAGAAATTATATGATAAATATGCTGTGTGTTTTAAATGGAAATGATAAAAAACACTATCCGCATGAAATTATTTTAACCAAAGTAACTTTTGACTACATTATTTATAAAATATCAGAACATTTTATAAATTATAAAAGCATAGTAATTATTAATTGCAAATCATAATTTCAATAAGCAATGAATTGTAATGCAGTGAAAAATTGATAAAAACTAATAAAGACATGATAAAAACTTTATGTAGCAATTTTAATAGAATAAGCAGCCCTCACCTTATAACCAAAATATTAAGAATTATTGAAATCTAGCTAAAAATCGTTACTTTAATGAGAATAAATTATTAAAACTGAAATAATTCCTAGTTTAAGATTATAACTGAGTCAGAAGTATGCTAAAAATAAAACATATATTTTTGTAGTTGAAACTAGGAGTTAAGGAACCTAAATGAAAGTGAAATTAATCTTATACAAAAGAATTAGAATTGATTTTGCATCAGAGTCTGTAAATACCAAATATATATTTTTTTTTATAATTTATATAAGAAACAAAAATTACAAGTGAAATATATGTTGATAAAATACAAAATATTGAAATATGTAAATAAATGTAAAGGTAAAAGTTTGGTTCATATATAAAAGATTTTCAAAAACATAAAACAATTATTTAACAGCCAAAGTTAAAATGGGAATTTTTATATCTACATTACTTAATAAGATTAAAACCATGAAATCTTAATTAGAAACTCACCATTGAGAAAATACTAAAAAAAATTTATGAACAATGGTTGAAGCTGCAGCATTAGGATATAACTGACAGGTTCTCGCAACAAGCATAGCCCAAGATACACCTCCTAAATACCCTAACACATTTGAATAAATACCATGTCCTGTAAAGAAACAATGCAACATTCTTTTAAGAAAATGCATAATTCTGTAACAATATTTTAAGATAGAGTTATGCATTTATTTAAAGTATTTACTTAAAATATATTAAAAAACTTTAATTTAACAACAGGCAAATAATAAATTGCTGTAATTTTTTGTATCATTTATATTTCAACACTATCCTTTGTGTCATCAACATATGCATAATCAAGTTTAAAATATCCTTTAATCTACACAAGAAGTAACTATGTTAAAACTTTTCATTTTTCAATTTACATTACAACTTTATTTTTGTGCTAAATATAAATATGTAACAGGCATAATAACTATTCAACTACTACAAGGATGCACACAAAATGTATGATTTCAGAATTTTATTTAACATTTATATAATATATAACCTCTTAAATTAATTTCTTAAAAGAATTCTTATTGAGAATACAATTTATTCAGTCAGGATATAAACCCATTTTCATCTCATATGAATTATTAGGCAGTAGTATAATTTTAAAAAACCTGGTGACATAGTGGCAGCACTTTGTGCTACTGTAAAACAGGTTCAATTCTCGGGTTGGACAAGATCCCTTCAGTGGTCGATAAAACTGAGTATGAAGAATAGGATTGCTTGGTTGGGTTTTATGGCGCAAGGTCCAAAAAGGACAAGCTGCGCCATGTAGAATAGGAATTAAACACTGGTGGGTTTGAATTAGGTTGGCTACCTAACTGGGACAGTACAGTTTGCACACTAGCACCCTTGGTCAAGAAAACATGGGCAGTATAGGCCTTGGCTCTTTGGGGGCTGTCATGCCACTGAGATGTTTTAGTATAATTAAAGTAATAAAAAGTTAGAATATGAGATGAGAGCTTATTAAAAACAGTGTAGAATTTTATCAATAAAAATAATAAATATGGTTGGGAAAAAGATCTCATATTAGAGTGAGATGTAATTTTGATAATACTAGATCTATGCAATATTTTCCCTTTAATTAAAAATCAGAATATTTAATTATAAAACTATATTGCTGGGGAGATTATATTAAACAAACTCATATTTATTAAAATAATATACAAAATTTTACTGTTTCACACTAAAATATGCACTAATCAGTTTCAGTATATTTATTTTCAAACGCTAATTTTAGATGCTGTATATTTCTTCTTAATTTAATCCCATTTTGAAAACAAAAAATAATAGCACAATATAATGTGCTTAAATAAACAAAATTATTTCCTTCGAAAATTATATGCAAAGTTGTACGTCATAGTTTTACTTTTATTAGATTTATTAGGATACAGAAGCCAAAAAAAAGCAGAAATCTAACTGTATTTTTTTCATTCTGTAACAAAGTTAGAGTAATCAGAGCAAGGGGCAGAACCAAATTAAGATAGACTTTATTACTTAAGATTTTCAAATATTGAAGATGAAGTAACAATAGCTAAGAAGAGTGGAATGGAAGCAAGTTTTTGAGAAGGCCCTGGCCAACAATGGATTCTCATGCCAATAGAAGGGCTGTATTTTAATAGAAAAAAATTTTTTGGGAAGTTTTAAATTGAAAAATTAATAACTTTCAGGAGATTGAACTATGATGGTTCGTAATAAATGTTTGCCAGTAATAATTTAAAATATAATTATTTTCAATAATGAGTTAATAAGTAATAAGTCAGTCCATTTTTTAGAAATGCATTAAAGCAAGAAAAATTCTATTAGCAAAACCTCCAAATATCCCAGGAAGAAGCTTTGAAACGCATAAATGTTTTGGCATCTTAATGACGGTAGAATCATTTAATTAAATGGATATTTCTGAATTACTTAATTTAGTACTCAAGCACTGGTATCAGTAATAGCAGGATAATAAAATTCCAGAATTTTTAATTCCTATAAATTAATGTAGGGGTTACAGCTACAAAGCATTTTTCTCTTACATGAAAGATAAATTTTTCAAAGCTATGAAAGTTTGCACAAGGACTCTTTTTAAAAAATATGCATGTAAACAATAACAGAAAACTATTGCAGACATGAAAGACACATGTTTGAAAAATATCATTAGGTCGATATTAAAATATCTGACTCTATTAGAGTCACTTAAAATATTAAGATTAAAAAGAGTATAATAACACTCACGCTTTGCCCAAAGTTTTATTGATCGTAGAGCTAATCTGAAACTTTCTCTATTAGGAACCAAATGAAGAATTTCATCAGTAACACGACAACCTGAAATAAAAATTTCTTTTAAGTTTGGGCATATCAAAAACGGTATACCAATTATTTTTTTAGGCAAAAAATTTAGAAATTTGCTAAAAAGAAATCGGAAGACTTGTCATTATGAAAGTATTTTACTTGTTAAGTCATACATAAGAAACAATATTTTCAAATATCATAAATATAATGAAACGATTAACGGGAAAAATAATTTAAAAAAATTTGATACCATGAACATTACATTTTTATGAACCATGAACAAAATTTGATACCATGAACAAAACTTTATAACTAAACAGTTTTTTTAAAGCATATTATAGACAGAATTAGGATTTTAACGCTTCAAAAATACAACTTATTTTTTGAAACATTAAAAGTAATACTTTCAATGTACTTTTCCTTTACCGAACTTAAGTAATACTTAAGTTCGGTAAAGGAAAAGTACCTATTATATGGGATATGATCTCCTTGAGAAGCAATACAGGAATGCAGTGATGTGTGATTCTCTCAATAATGAAAAAGTGTGCATGAAATAAACATTTAATTTTTATTTAATAAAACTTGTTTCGTTTTATAATTCTTTCATATTTTTAATTAATATTCATTTTTACATATTGTTAAATGACATTACAAACGATAAAATTAAGAAAAAATCGGAGCAAAACTTTAATAAGGTTAAAAGTCTTCAAGCATGTGGTACTTTTCAAAACACTGGTAAGTGCAAAGGAATCTTGCATTGTTTACACTGCCAGGGAGTCTCACTTCTAATTTTATTCTTGTAACACACACGACACCTCTTAGTAGGTTTTCTTTTATACTGAGTTGAAGGAATGTATTCTGGAAAATGTCCCCATCTTTCAGCCTGCAACCTAGCTAAGGTGTCACTACATGAACGACGTCCACGGGTTTTATAATACGGTAGTGTAACTTTTTATAGGATTTGTTCTGCTATGTCCAGTCAAAAGCTCCCAATTCTGATTTTGTTGGAATTATTGATTTTGTTATATAAAACATATGAATTATAGAGTGCAATGTCAAACATGTAAAAAAATATTTTCTGATATCCTTTATATAAAAGGAAATATAAAATTTTCGAAAATATATAATTTTCGCATAACCAGAAAACATGCTAACTGTTGATCATTTTTGTCAACGCCTTTTTCCTTTACAGAAATATATATATATATTGATCAATGCTCACATTAAATTTTTACAAGAGTGAAATCGTACATACTAATAACAATTCGCCTGTGACTTGTACCAAGAAATTCTAACAGTAAACAATATGTGATAGGATCTGTGATAATTCCACAAGTAAAAAAGATGTTGCCAAATTCAGTACACTAGAAATTTTAAACTAAATTAATTATCATATTCAACAGTATGCATGATGAGAGTAGCTCGTCATTGTGCGATATGGCATGAAAAACCAAAGTGTGGCTAGGGCTTTCGGAGGGGGATTGAGAGTAGCTAAAAATCATTCTAGAGTGTCACAAACATACTCAATTGGCTTAAGGACCAGTGATCAAGCTAACCACAGAATGCACTCAATTGTTTAATATTTAAGGTAAGCATACATGATACGAGCCCAGCATGGTCTAACATTGTCATCCTGTAGCACGAAAGCATCACCTATTGGCCTGGCATAAGGGCAAACATAAGCATCCAGGATGCCATCACTATAGGTGTGAGCATTAACATTTTCATGGGGAAAAAGTCATGAAGATCTGTGCATCCATTTAGAAATACTATCTTAAACACAGATGCAGCCTGATTTGTATGTCTCTTACTGATGTTTGATGGATTAAAACGAGTTTCATTTTCTCTCCAAATGAAAATGTCCTTACTATCACATTTGAGGCAAAACCTGAACTCAACTGGAAAGACAACATTATTCCATTGATCATGCATGTTGAAATGTCCATTGCAAATGCTCATCCATTGCAATGGTATGAACCAAATGACTAGTCACCTTGCATAAAGACCAAGTTTGAAAGCCTTAAACACATGGTTGATCTGAATACCAACCTTCTGGAGCTTGAAGCGAAGGAATATCTGATCTCAGACAGACTTGAGGTTCAATTCCTTCATGCCTATAGTGATAAATATTGGTCAATGGCACTTGTGGCCATTCATGATTGTACCTCCTAGATGCCAAATCCCTGGTTAGAAATTGTTCCTGAAGTCTATGAGTCATAGACCAACTCACATTCAGCCACCTAGCCCCTTCTGACTTTGTCCTGGCTCTAATCTCCTAATAGCTCACCATCAGATCTGCTTGGTCAAATGACGCATGAAGACCATTGTTACAATTTCACTATACCAAATTTCTAATATCAGACATGCAATGACAATTGGCACCTTGCTATTTTGTATAATGTCATACTGTTCAGTTCCTTTTACTTACCAACATATTCCAATTTCATGGAGATTGGCTTATCTTTTGGGAGATTTATCACTACTTTTGTGATTTTTCTTTAATTTTTGGTTATCAGTGCATATTTCTAACATTAATTATAACCTGAGAAATTAAATTTAAAAAATGTACATCAAGCTTCTCAAATTATATTTTTGATATTAAAAATTAAAAGTAACAGAAAATAAAATATCAAATAAAAATTTTGACTTATGACTACATGGGAAAATGTCATGCCATTTTTTTTAACATGCTTTCTTTTTTAACTGATAAGTTTTTTTTTTTTTTTTTTTTTTTTTTTTTAAATAATTATGAAATAATAAATGAATGAGTATTGAAACTGTAAAAAATAATAAGAATAGCCCCATATTCTGATTAAGTTATACTAATATTTACAATAAAGCAAATATTAATTTATTTGTATCTTTAGATTTCAGTCAAATTATGGTTCAAGCTTTAACCTTAGCATTTGTAATTTAAGAGTAAATAGTAAACTTATAGTTAAAAATGAGCTGATAAATATAAGAATCACCAACAAAGATTTATAATTACAAACATTATAAAAAACTCAAATCTTTCATGCATGGTTAATATTATTCCTATAATTTATTATTCCTTTTTTAGTGTTTTGAAAAACTAATTAGATTTAGTTCAAACAGGTAATTTTTAATATATATTTTCACTTTTGTCCTTGTTTTAATTTGAGTAAAGAAAATCAACAACTTAAAACTTGAATTCTAAAAATAAGATATGCTCTGAAATATTAGTTACATTTTAAATTGTAATACAAATCAATGATAAAAAAAATAGTACCATTTAAACTTCGCACACATTTGCTATCTAAGTTCTTTAATAAATTAACATCCAGCAAGTCTTGATCTTCAGGGATATCTTTTAATGCTAAGCGGGCAAACAATATATCAAGCTAAAAAGGTAACATAAAATTAAATTTTGGAACATTGAATAGTAAATTATAAGTAAAATAATAACTACTCCAAGAAAATAAGATGCAAATAACTTAAGAATATATAGAAGAAAATATTATAAGACCAAAATCATGGGTAAAAAATGATTTGTATATTATGCATGATAATGTTGTGATTACATATTCCTAACTTTTTTTATTATATTTTTTACTTAATTATACTTTGAATATTACTTAATAATACTAATATTTAAATGAAATGTCAATTTGATTTAAATTATTCATTTATTTTTCTTATTGATACATAACGAGTTAATTTATTATAAGAAAACAAATGCCCCCAGAAATTTTTCAGATTAGCAAGTACCATATATCAAAAATGCTCTAAGCATACTAACTCATAAGAGATGTCAACCTAATATAAGAATTTTTAGTTTTGGAAATTATTAACTGGTTAAAAAGTAATAGCAACACTAAAATAATTTTTAAAAAAAAGGGCAGCTGACATAGTTATACCCTATAATAAAACAAGCAGACTGCCAAATCAAAGCTTTTTCTAATAACTGGAAGCAATTTGAATTTTTCCCTCTGGTCTTGGCACATCCATATGATTTTTTTAAAAATAATAATCCTGAAGTAATAGAAATAATTTAGATAACTATGTAGCAAATTATAACTTTGAGAGCATATAACTGCAACTGTCAACAAACCTCATTTTCCAAGCTTAGAATATGACCAGGAATATTATAATTTAAAAACAATATTTATAATTGATCTGCATCTATTTGCAGTTAAATTTTTTATTCAAATTTCAGTTATGTGAATTTAGTTGCACACTCAAAACATGCATTTCTTTTTTATTCATCAGTTTTTCTCCAAGTTATATAAAATCTCAAAACTGCCATAAAACCAGTTTAATAGAGGATAAATTTTCTCACATTGCACTGTAAAAGTAAAATGTAATCAATCAAATGTTGGGATTCATTATGTAGTTTAACATCCAATTGGTCCCCACTGGCATTAGAACATATTATCTTGGTACATACAATCCTCTCTAATAATATAGAGACATAACTTACTTTTTCAGATGAATCACCACATTGATGCCATTAAATTGCTAAAATTAATCATTGTTTTCATTTATATTATTTTTTTTAATTTATATGTTTAGTTTTTATTTTTATTTTTTTGTAGTTTGTATTAAAATGAAAAATTATAATTATTTTTCATGGAAACAATTTAAAGTATTGGATACTTTAGCATAAGCTAAAACAGTAGCAGTAACGAATTTTAAAAAATTCAAATGAGAAAAAACAAGTCTCTTATATTGTTTTAAAAAACTTAACCATATCAATCACTCTTTAGATTACAATAATTTTTTTAATTTGTATTTGTGGAGGATATGATAACAAATTAAATTTTAGTTTAATTTAAAAAACTGAATGATATTACTTTATGAAAAAATTTTAAGAAGAAGCTTATATTTACTTTTGAAGAGCTTATATTTACAAAAAACTTTTCAGTAGTAAACTGAAAAAAAGTAAATTGGCAATTCAAATGCATAATATGTAACAACTTCCAGCAATTGCAAAAGTATAACTTCCCATCTAACATAAATCAATGTATTAAAGGTATATGTCCATTTTAACTTACTTCTATTCCGTCAAACACCATTTTTATGACAGGAACAAATGCTTCTTCAACAGTCTAAATAATAAAATATAAATATTAATTCAAATACTAAAGGTGTGCATTTTACAATAAATGTATTTTAAAAAAAAATTTTCATTAAAATATGAAGGACGATTTTAATTCTATTAATATATTTTCAAGCATATAATTGTGTGATAAATTATAATATTTTTCAGCAACAAATAATTTCTAAGTTCGCATAAAAAAAATCTAACAAAAGACAATATTAATTTTAAAAATTTAAGAGTAAACATTTTTTTAATCTAAATAATCTGAATACTTAACAATATCAATATCAGCCAAAATTTTAAGTTGAATAAAACAAAGTAATATTATAAAAAATACAACTTTATAATAAAGATTTAAGAAATAACATAACACTTTGATTTAAAATTCTAAATTATTGCCATTACCAAAAATTTAACTTTTCTGCATATTTAGTTTATAGTATCATCTTTATATTTTAATAACACTAATTAAACATCATATTTTATAAATTACATTTTAAGTCATGTTAGAAGTAAAATTATCGAGTATTATATGAATATACGAGAAAAATGTTTTTAGTAAAATGTGCTTTAGTAAGGGGCAGAATAAATATGTAAGCTAAATGAAATTAAATATCATACTTGAGAGTAAAATAACCAAATATTTTGGAGATAACAAAAATATAATTTACAAAAGGCAAATATTATGACATGCTATTTTTAATATTTAAAGAAAGTACAAATGACATTATAAAATGAATAGGAAAAAAAACTAAAAAAAACATGATTTATTAATTTTATTCACTGAGCAGTTTCTTCTCCATTATATTTAGCTTAAACATTTAAACAAAACTATTTTAAATTTAGAAAACTAATGATAATTTTTCTATCTCTATTATGTTAAATAGACAAGTCTCTCATGAGGACAATGATCAACCATCACTCAACAGTATATTTCTTTACCCATAACAGGAATAATAAATAATGAAAAAAGGTATTTTTGAAGACATTTGTACACAACAAAATTGATAAAAATGAGAAAAGAAAAGGAAAGGAAATAAGCACAAGCCATTAATTTATAAATATCTACATATTAAATACAAATATAGTGAAAATTTTCAATAAAATAAGTTTTCAAAAGGAATAAAAAGGGATCTACATATCTGATTTATTTGAAAAAGAAGTCCTCACATTACTTTTATAAACAAGCTAGCACAAACAAAAATTTTCACAACTAATATGATTAAATTATATAAATAAAACAGTAATAAAAGTAAAAATATGAATTTTAAATGTGAACAAATCTTGGTCTTCTATGAGTCAGCTGATTTTCAAGAAAGGCATTACATTATTAGAAATAAAATCAATAATTATATGAGAAGTTGGTTGGTTTGTCAATCAAAATAATTTTTTCATACACGGGGTACAATAGTTGAATAAGGATTCCGAATTGAAAAAGCATGCCTGCCCAAGTTATGAGTTGAACAATTAAATCAATTCAGACTGTTAATATTCACCTGCATAATTATTCAGTGTAATTATTGAGAAATTTAGAAACATGGAAGCTGTCTAAATAACAATCTATAATCCAAAAAGAATACAATTACATTTAACCCTAATTTTAATATACTAGTGCATCATAAAATTATAAATTTTCGTTTGATAATTCTGAAATCAATCTGAAAATTTTTAAAAAAATAAATTATAAAAATTAGTTATTCAACTGAACATTACAATTATATTTCTAACATATTACAAAAAATTAATATGTAAGAAATATAAGTGTGTTTATCATTTCAAATAAAATACAGTATTTATCATGTTAAAATAAAATTCGGTTGTATGTGGGTGGCATATTGACTGTTAATTGTATATCCTTATTGCAACTAAATAAAATTAAGATAAATAAAGCGCTAAAAATTATCTTGCTTCTAAAAATAAAATTCACTGCACATTTTTCATATAGAGCTATGAAGAGAGTAAAAATTTTTAATGTGACAATCTGAAATAACGAAAGCAATTGAAATGTTAAAACTTACTCTAAGATCTTTCACTTCTGGCTGTTTTTTTAATAATTCAACAAAAGTTGTAAAAAAATCCGTTCTTTCTACATGTCTTGGTGCTACACAAAGAGTATCAATATCAGCACCTATAAAAACATAACAAAAATAAGCAAAACAAAATTTTCTTAAAAGATTAATAAAAATGGAAGTTTAAAATTCTTACAAATTTACAGTGAAAACTGCTTTGAATTAAATATTAATAGAAGAAATCTCTATTGACAAAAGGTAATTATTCTATACAAGAATATGATTAACTTAAAAAATTTTCAAGATAAAAATGTTTAATGTGTGAAATAAATATTTAGTAATTAAATGTAAATGCAAAATGTTTAGTCATTTAAATTTCGATTGTTGATTAAACAAAATTACACCAAAGGATACTGAAATCTACTCATTTTAATTATTTTTAAAATTTAGACTAAACAATGTTATAATGGGAAACAGACATGAATATATACATATATAATAAAAAATAATATATTAAAATGTAAAGCTGTATGAGTTTTCAAAGAAATTGTATTTTCCGGCAATAATTTACAATATTAAAAATTTTGTTATTTTAATGCTTTAAAGGCAAATTTTCATTTTCTACTTAGAAACATTCCATTAATGTGATTAAGCCATCAGCAAATTCTTTTGAATATAGATAATCAACCTAAAACAGTATTTTATGCATTGCATTTTATTACTGTCTTTCTGTAAAATCATTTATGAAAATATGTTTTACATAACAGTTAATTTCACAATTATCTAGAAATGTACACAGGAATAATAATTATAATGCATCATGAATTAATTATTTCGAAAGAGAGGAAGTATAATTAAAAACTGGGTTGGATAATTTAATAAATTGTGAGTTTCAGCCATAAGATAAGAATATTCATAAAAAAAAATTATATAAAACTATAATAAAAATCCTAATTTTGTCATGACACAGATAAAGAATAATTTAGAAATTTGAATCCATAAAATATAGAAAAATTTTACCTTTAGTATGAACTCCCAACCTATATGATCCAAAAGTGTAGATTTTTCCACCGACAGTCTCAGCTACATTAGGAGGCATATTCTGGGGAGGAGGGATTTAAGTTAAAGACATTAACTAGAACTTTCTTTACACTGTATATACATATGCATAAAGTTTAAAACTTTTAAAATATACAATATAATCTTACCTTCTTCAGGCTTATGTCTTTTATCCATTGTTTTGCTAGGTCATTAATTTTGCAGAGAACATCCATCCTGAAAAACATAAACCATTATGCATTATAAATACATTTTATATACAATAGTTTAAGCATATAAAACAGTGACGAAAATAGCAAAGCACTCCAAAAACATAAGTAAACAATGAAAATGAATTGCCAAAAACCATATGATATAAGAAGCATAAGATAAAAATATCCAAAAAAGAATTCATGAATTATATTAAAATAGTTTGACATTAACATTTTTACCCTAGTTATTTTTAAAGGATCAAATTTTCCAACAAAGTAGGAAGAATTTCACCCAAAATATGTAATATATCTACAAAAATAAAACCTTTATTTTGGTTGTTCACCAAATCTTGGTTCACAATTGAGCTTTGAACAATTGCATAAAACAGACTGAAACTTACATTAAAATGTTAATCTATAGCTATTTTAAAGTAGATGTTGTTTTATTTGGAAATTTTTCTGTAACAGCATTTGTAATTAAATTTGATCATAAACAAAAACTATTTAAGTGTTTTGTAAAGTTGTTTGACAATTTAATAGATTTAAATGCTATATTACTTTCTTTCAGAACTTTTCTCCTTTTAAGAACAAAAACATATGGTTCTTATTCCTCTTTTAAAATTGTAATCTATATGCAATTGCTGAAAGAATGAAAAAATATTTATGGATTTAAAAAAAAAATCCTACATCCTCCCTACATTTCCAGAACTATTTCTTAAATTTTTAATAATGATATATATTATCTCTCTTTACAATTTTAAAAATTACTGCCCTTTAGAATATGTATTTATCTTTATCGGAGTCTGTGCTAGATAGGAAATGCATTGGATACAAAGAAATGACTTCTGATTTCACTGTTTGATAACTTAATAACTAAAGGTAATTTTCAATGTTTGCTGTGATCAACTTGTTTAAGCTATTTTATACATGAAACCTCAATTAATGGGACAAAATAGCAATATGTACAAAATTATACAGATACTTAATACCGACAAAAACTTTTTTCCAAATCAGTTTCCCCTGTAAGCTAGATAAAAATGATAAAAGTTTCATATAGTATTCAGTGCCATACAGAATAAAATACTTTATACTATATAAAATTATCTAAATTTACATTTTATCAAATTTTGAGTCAGTATAGTGATAATTGCACCAAACTGGTGTTCACTCCATTGGAATATTTTGCATCTAATGATGTAATGTAATTGTGAACACTCATAAAATTTGTTTTTGAGTGCTAATAAGCCATAAAGCTTTTGATGTGTGTTTTATTTTCTTTTGACTGCAATTCAAGTGTGTGAAATGGTTTATTTAGTTTTAAAATTTTTGTATTTGTTTGCATTGTTAAAATTACTTTGAAAGTTAATTAAATTTGAATGTAAATATAAATTTTTATTTTATTGCGTATTTAACGAAATTTATTTTGAAACTCTATTTTAAGTTTATAAAGTTTAAAGACCCGAATACAGGTGTTCACACAAATACCATTGAAGCACCTTTTTGGCAAAAAGTGGTATCTTCAGGGTATAAATCATATATTAGATCAATTTTATTCATATTTCACAAGGTACATATAGAAAAATAATTCTGAAAACATTAAAGCTGAATTTTGGAAACAATAAAATCTGTGTACTGTCTGACTGGAGCTGACATTTTTTCAAATTTTGAACAGCCAATTATTTCAATTCCTACATTTAATTAATATTGGCACTTAATGTTATATATTAAGTATTATCTATAAATATTTGACACACACACACATATATATATGTATATAACATTTTTAAATTTATTAAGAATTTGTTAAAATCCTAAGAGTATAACAGAAATATAAAAGTTTTGTTCCATTTGAAATATTGAAAACAGCATTTGTAAATAAATCAAATAATAATCAACTATTATTTGAACTTCCTGTAAAGTTGCTTATGAGATGTAATTGAGTTAAATGATATTTAAACTAAACACTGTGGCACGACAGCCCATCAAGGGGTCAAGGCTTACAGTGCTCATATCTGTTATCTAAAACGAGGGCTCTGAGGTGCAAAGCATATATCGCAGTTAGGTGGTCAGCCTAATGAGAAACCTCCAGTGTTTAGTTTCAAAGTATACTTGGTACTCAGAATGATCAAACCACTTAAGTGATGAAAGGTTGAATCGACCTTGTCCAACCCAAGGATAGAGCCTCGAACCTGTATGTTGAGAGCGTGAAATGCCACCCAGTTTCTGCCTTTGAGAATGAAAACATGCGATTCCTTTTCCTCTTTTAAAATTGTTATCCTATATTCAATGGCTATATTTTAATGAAAGCAAATATTTTAACGATCTTCTTTAAATGACGAAAGACCATTCCATTAGATGAATTTATTTTTTTTGCTATCTGATCCATTGTTAATTGTGGCTCTGACTCCACAAGATTTCGAAGAATGTCATGTTCAAAATCAACAAGATGTCCTGAATGGGGTGCTCATCATCAATGCTGCTTTCCCCAACTTTAAATTTTTTAAACCATTTCTGGATAGTCTTTACACTAATACTGTGTTCATCATATACATTATTAATTTTATCACTGCAGACCTGATAGATTCACCACACGAAAATAAAAAATGCAGCACAGAAAGTTTGTACTGATTAACTATATTAATCTTCTATAAGTACTAAAAGGCATTCAATATTTATGAAAATTATTGATGAAATGAATAATATGTTAGTCAAACAATGAAAAGTTTCAACAGGTTCAAAATTGTATCATTTTAGTAAATGTGTCACATTGAATTCCAAGTATACTCTTAATGCATATGAACTTTTGGACTGACTTAATAGGTGCTTTTGATAAAGTACCAATAGAAACTTTATTCTATATCTTACTAGAAAGGAGATTAGGAACATTATCAGTTTTTCTGTCAAAAACTTGATCAATTAGATTAACATAAAACTTGATCAATAGATAAATATCATGATCATAGCCAAAAATAGTAGTCCGCAAGGAAAAGTTCTTTCAACCATTTTGTGATGTTGCATTGCAGATTCCCTTTCACAAGTTTTAAACAAGCCTTGTATAACCACCATTGGATATGCAGATAATTAAGTTATTATCATCAGAGGAAAATTTGACAAAACGATCTCTAGCCTCATGTATAATGCCCTTAAACGAGTTGAGACTTTGGATAATAATGAAAAATGTTCTGTGAATCCTCAAAAAACTATGATTCCCTTCATAAGAAAAAGATTTGGGGTTGGCCACTGATCAGCTGTAACATGCCATACTCCACTCAAAATTGTTGAGTCAGTAATGCTTGCTCGCCAAGAGTTGGCACTCTAAAGAGCTAAAAAAAATGCTGAGTGGGAAAATATAAACTGACCACTGGTAATAAAGCTGACACGCAAATTGACAATAGGTAAATAGCAATCTCAATATCTTTCTGAGAAACCAAATTTGCTCTTGAATGTAATTGGGTACAATTAATTATAGCTAAAATAAGTCATCTGAGCACCGCACCATCTGTCATTTATTTTTTAAAGCATAAATAGCATTTCTTTCAAAACTTTATTGTAAAATTTTCCAGATGGAGAACATTTTTTTTATTAGATTATACGCAGTCTATATAATATGCAAAAAGAAATTCAAAACTTCTTAAATCAAGTTTTCCCTTAAGCATGAAATCAATAGATTAATACAAAATATTTACTCTGAAAACCTCACAATAAAATCCTTCAATGGAAAAATTAGTAAGTATTCAAATTTTTAAATAGTCTTTTACCTAATATTTAAAAGTACTAAATAAAACATTTAAGATTACAATCATATATGCAACTTCATAAGCATTTTAGTAAATCAGAAAAAAAATTAAAGTAGATTATATGAAAAAGATAACGAAAATATTTCAGGGAACTTTTTACGAGTACTTGAAAAAAGGTTTTCAATGTACTAGAAAAAAATTTCTCAAAACAACAATTATAAGACCTTACTTGATTTGCATATAGAAAAAAAATAACTCTAAAATTAAGATCTATTCATAAGCAAATAAAAAAATTGTTATTAACACTTATATATTTTAATATTTAATGCAAATAGTTATAGAGTAATTATCAATTATATGTGATAAAGATTAAAAGATGCTTACCTATGAGCTAATTCTTCCTTTGATTCAAACAAATTAAACTGTTTTAACAATTTTTCAAGCTGTTTAGTTTTTACAATATCTTCAGGTCTCGGTGATGCTGTACTAATAGGTGATGTAACTCCTGGATAATTTGTCTGTTCACTTTCCTTGGTTGATGATGAAGCTGCATTATTATTCGTAACATTTGAGGTTGCCATATTTGATGTATTAACTGATGAGCTAGTCGGACTATTTGATGAAGTAGAGGCATTACTAATAGTTGTACTTGCATTGCTATTATTGACTATTTTACTGAAAAAAATTCCAACATTATTTAAATTGAAAATAATGGCAATAAAAATGAAAATATTTTACTATTAATAACATACATACTTACTAACCAAAGTATGTAACACAGTAAAAGAAAACTGGAAAAAATATACCATTTCCATGGCATCAAAGAATGAGTTATAAAATTAATGCATTGACACACATCAATGACATCACCCAGTTGTTGAGTTCAAAAACATATAATAAAGCTAGCTTTAAGACTATTATCCTTATTTGATTAATTAAAAATAAATTATTATAAAAATTAATGTATTATTACTAATTTAATACTAAAACCTGATTAGTAACTCCTGCTTCGTAACACTAGGTGTAATATTTAGTTAAAATCGACTGGACCAGCCTTATATTACCCATTGTTGGGCAGCAAAAAGATAATTAGTTCTTATTACTATTGTTTAATTTACTGGTAAAAACTGCTGTTTTACTATGATGTAAAAATTCCTTAAAGATAAATCTCTACTTGCACAGAGAAAATTATTTTTCAGCACAAAAAATTTTGACTATTTATTCTTTATATCAAATTATCCTTGAACATGCTGATGGTTTTATTTTTATAATTTAATTAAATCCTTTTCTATTGTATTTTATGAATTTTAGTTCTTTAAATATTAACAGGGCTTTATTGATTGTTTTATGTAGTTTATGATTTAATTAGTATATTTAAAAATATTATAATTTTCATAGAGAAAAATTAGTTTCCTTTTGACAACAATATGTTTTAACATTATACTCAAAATTTTATTTATTTTCTTTATTTTTTACTATTTACAGATAATTTATGTTAATTCCTGAAATTGTGATGTTAAATTATTAATTAAGGTTTTAAAAAAGCAGTCATAATAGCTTTCACTAAAAGTTCTATATTTGCATTTGGAACACCTTGAATTATTTTAAAGATATGACAACCAATTTAACATTATCCTTTCATGTAAACAAAAGGAATAATATTAAATTATACCTTTAAAAAAAACTTTTCATTTTATTTCAATGTGAATATTATTTTCCAAATGCTATCAAAAAGCATGACAAAAACAGAAAGAACACCAACTACAAAAACAAGAAGCTTTATTAATCTTGTTTTTTTGTGGTTAAAACTTTTGCTTTTTTTTTTTTAACATTTCTGAAGCTATTTTTCCAAAATTTTGTAAAAATTAAATTTTTATTGTTTATATTTGATTTTTACAACATAGTGTGTTTGAAGTGCTTGACAACATAGTAAAAATTCTAATATTTTTCAACAGAATATAAAGGGATATCTTAGAATTAAATGAACTCTAAAATATTCAATATCGAGAAGGCGGACAAATAAAAGAAGAAACTTTTAAGATTAAGTGCACAATTCATTTGCAGTTTTAACCTTGACCCTTATGTTGTTTTATTTTTAAATGGTTATGTGTGAAATTTTTTTATTGTTTTCTCACAATTTAAAAGTTAGATGTAAAAATTTTGCAATGCTGTTTAATTTCTTATTTATGTTTTTGAAAATTATATTTGAAATAACTTTTTTAAATTTGAAGCAAGAGCGAATTTGATGATTAAGTACTTTTACTTAGTATAATTCTAAATAATTTGCAATTTTGTACAGTAAAATAAGCATAATTTATTAAATAAAGTGTAGAAATATTTCAGATAAATTTCTTATTAAACTGTATTACTCGATTATTTAAATCTAGAATAATGTGTTATTTTAATAATGCCATTGCTCAGTTAATTAAAAATCAAAGTTTTTATAAAAATGTGTATGTTATTTATACTATTGATTTAGATTTATTCCAAAGTTGTTAACAGCAGCTTGGTTTTGTTATTTACTATGCATTTTTAAAGTATTTGTATTCTTTAGATTAGTTAAAAGAAAATTAAAACATTGACTACAATTGTATTTTATAGACCAAATATAAATAATAGTATTGGTTTTTAGAGATTTCAGTTTTGTAATATGCAAATTTTGTAAAATATGAGCGGTTAAGTTTGCAGCCTTTAATTTTATAGTTCTTTAGTAAGTAAATATAATAAAATAATCAATATTTGAAAATCAAAAATAATGCGAGAATGTGGTATTAAAAGTTGGAGACAGAACGTTACTTATCTGACATATTTGCCACTCAGCAATCCTTTTTTTCACTCAACACACGAAGCCCAATTAGATTGAGACATACAGTTTGATTCTGAACTAAGTGGGATTTGAACACTCAATGCTTAAATGTTTTCTTGCAAACTGTTTAATCAAAGGCAAGAGCAGTAATCATTTGGCTACCAGATTGGCAAAGATAGAGCGTGATTACATTTTGAAAAATGCGATTTTAATGCAACTTGTTGATTTGACAAGATTTAGTAGGTTATTTCTTTTAAGATATGTTGCATTTGAAAATCTTGTAATTTTGCCATCGATGACATTTTTTAACGTAACATTAAACATGTAGTGTATACTAGGATTTAACAATTTAAAAAAAAAGAAATTCAATTTTAAGTTTGTATACACTTTAAAATAATTCAATAAAATGAAAATCAATATCTTAAAATAAGAATTTTTTGCAAATTTTCACTCAAATTTTAGCAATGAATTAATAAAATTATTATTAAAAAGAAAAATAAATATAGCTTCCTTTAAAAATAATCTAAACAAATTAATAAAAATTGGCAAAAATATTATAATAAGCTGGTTCAGTTGTTAAATCCACCAAACCTGTAGATTACAGCAGTTTTATGATATAGCCCGATTTGTACATGATGAAAGCATGAGATTGTTCAAGAGCGATAATTTGTGAAGATTCTTGTAAAACTCTTATCGATATTTACCTTTTAAAACAATGTTAGACATAATTTTGCTTTGTTAATATTTAAATAAAAGAAATGGATTATTTACAAACTGCGTATTTTATTTTTCTTTTATAATGGACATGCTTTGTTTTTCATTTCACATTAACAAGTTTCTCCCCATTCTTTTTAATTTGCTTTCGCTATAGCTTTTAATTAAAAATCTGCTGAAAAACTAAAAAGTTTTCACCTCCATATGGCAATATATGGATTTGAATATTTTCAAAATGAAACTGCTTTCGTCATGATAAATTGCGAAATGACATAAGCAAAATACATCTGTAATATCTTTACGAGGAACGGAATTTGTTTTTGAACGTAATTGGACAAAGCTGATTATAGATTAAATAACTCAAATGTTACCACCTGATATTTATTTCATGAAACGTAAACAGTATTTCTTTTAAATATTTGTTGCAAACTTTTCGGGTGGAGAATATTTTTTAATCAGATAATCCGCAGTGGAGTATAATATGCACAAGGAAATTGGGAACTTTTTAACACATAATTTGCAAATTATATACAGAAAAATAAGGTACATGTTTTTTTTGTTTTTTTACATTATTCATTTAACTTATTCTCTGATTGTCTCTTCGTCTAACATTTATACCGATATTTTTTTAAGGTGGTTGGTTTTGTGGCAATCCAAAAAGGACATGCTGCGCCAATATTAAAGTTTTTTAAGGTGAGTGCTACTGCTTGGTTAATTAAAAGCAAAGTTTTCATAAAAATTTGTTATTGATTTTGTTTTATTGCCCAGTTGTCTCCAGTTCCAGACTGGATTTACACTGATATTTTAAGTGCCAAGTTACTAAAAAGAAATCAAGCTTTCTAAAAATTATGTTATTTACGTTTTTGATTAACATTTTTGGAGCAAATGTTGATATATGCTCAATATTATTATGTACTGAGTATTTTCAAAGTGTTTTACTTTAAACTTTAAAAATACTCAGTACATTATAACATTGAGCATATTACGAGATATTACGAGAAATTCACTTATTACGAGAAAGTAACTAGGGAAATTTATTATGTATATTTTATTTAACTAGTAGAAATAGTGATGCATAAGAGTTTTATTATATTTGTTTTGGAGTATATAATGGTTAATTCCCAGTGAACGGTACGCTACTTGTACGGAACGCATATATACATCGGTATGCATATATACAATTATAATCAATTGTATATAATATTGTATAAAATTATATTATTTGTATAAAATAATATAATTTTATATTATATAATTGTATATTGTATTTGTATATTAATTGTATAAAAATAGCGTACCGTACACTGGGATACAGCCGTACATAATTTTTGTAAAATTAATTTAGTTATTAGTTTGGCAAAAATTCTGTAAATTAGTAAAACTTAGTTTTACATAAATAATGACTTTGACAATTGAAAACCGTGTTCAAGTTTAAACACAACTG
This sequence comes from Latrodectus geometricus, assembly GCA_026290005.1. Lineage (NCBI taxonomy): Eukaryota > Metazoa > Arthropoda > Arachnida > Araneae > Theridiidae > Latrodectus > Latrodectus geometricus. Next base: position 20,790 of record JAPDSC010047407.1, read on the forward strand.
GGAATTTTAAATATCAAATACAGCAAGAGGTGGCAAAATTTAGGTTGGCGAGATACCTCATAGTAGTAATGACAATCCAACATTAAGGTGAGCAGTCATAATATTGATAGTGCCAAGAGAACAAATAATGGGCGGCTGCTTTACAAGATAAACTATCAGGAATGTCCCAACTGATTTAAGTCTATTTTAAGAGGAGAGGTAATAAAAAACATTGGTTAAAATGCCTATTACAGACACAGCGTGCTAAGGACAAAAGTTGCCAAATGTGATACACTTATGGATCAATGTGAGAAAGAAATCATTAATGTATGTATGAATGTTGATTTAATTTGTAAAGAATTTGTTATGAACATGGTGGACAAATGAAACTGGTCAATAGAATGGACCTCAGCAACAAACATAAATGATGCTGCTATATATAATAATAATTTTATTACTCCACGTCCAGTAATATTTTTGAAGATTTTACATGTTCCGTTATTTATATTTATCCACCAGCCAATAGTTATGAATCCAAAGACTAAAAGTAAGAATTTTATTTTTTATGCAGGCATAGAATTTCAATGACAAACAAAACAATCTTCTGTTCTCCAAATTTCAAGAATTGTATTTTAAGTTATTAAATTTAAAGTAATAAATGAAACTACAGAATTGTTAGGTAAAGCTTTACGGTCATAATTCGAGACTTTTTCAAAAAGTCTTCAAAAACCTCGCCATTTTGCACAAGCGAGGTCTAAAAATAAACAGAATATAAAATTATATTGCCTTATTGGTTGGAATCCCACATCTGTGATCGGGATTTGTTGGGTAGCCAAAAAATGTTATATATCGCCAAATTTGGAAAATCGAGCCAAATGTGATTGTACAGTAAATCTCAGGCAAATTTTATTGGCTGTATCCCAGTGTACGGTATGCTATTAAAACAAGATGGCGGAAAAAGAGCGTACCGTTCACTGGGAATTAAGGAAATTTGAATGGAAAAATACTTGGATAACCTATATTTCAAGATGCCCCTCGATTTTTCACTAATTTAGCACAAGCTTGGGTAATGTTGAATATGATTGCAAAACATTTATTTTTAAATTTCAGTTGTATCCCAGTGTACAGTACGCTATTAAAACAAGATGGCGGACAAGAAGCATACCGTTCACTTGGAATTAACCAATTTTATTAAATATATAAAAAAAAATTCATTTTTACTAATTCTGAAATTCTTCATTTTATTATGTTTTAAATAGATGCCATTAAATGCAATTTTCAGTTTTTTATTACTTTTGCTACTTTATATCTTTCAATTTTAATTCTGAAATATTCTCTAATAGAAACTTATAAGATGAAGAATTTAAAAGTTTCTATTTAAAAATTTATATTATATACAATATTCTTAATTGGATAACTGTTTTCTAATTAAGAGTTAAGCTTAACAAATAAAACTTTTGAAACTCCCCAATTTCTTATGGTTATTTTTTCAAATAATTGATTGGCACCCATTGTGTGGGTTACCATTGAAATTCCAATAACTTTGTCTCCTCCGCATGGCAAAAATATTTTTGCCAATTGGTGAGGCTGAGCCCATAATATGCATTTTAACCATAACATCCATACAATGCAAACACAAACTGAGACTGTAATTGAAATGAATAAAAAAGTTATATATTCAATCATAATGTTCAGTTAAATTGGGCTTTAGGTCCCCTACTTCCCCAACTCCTGAATATGAATAGCTTTTTCACACATGCTCTTTAATTACTCTTTTGCTTTAGCTTTTTCATTGATCACTAATTAAGTTTCACTTTGAAATAGTGGTAGAAATTTTGCCATGGCATCGGCGTTTTTGAAAATGTGTCAAGTTGGGGACCTAAAGCACATTTTTTCCGAATGTTCACATAAAAGAAGCAAATGGCACCCAGCCTAAAACTCCAGTGATAATTAACATTGATTCTGCAAAATAATTTCAGACTATTATTATTTTTGTTATAGCACCTAATGTCAAATGAGTAAGTACCATAAAGTAAGCTGTTCAATGCTATATAATTGTACAATATTTTAAAAAAAAATTAGTTCATCATATAAAAAATCTTTCAAATTATAAAAATTAGAATAAATCTAATTTTAAATCAAGAAAATACAAAATTGTGCATGTATTAGTAAGAAAAAATTTAAGTCAATTAAAACTTACAAAAAATATGCAGTAAAAGCAAACATTAATAGAATAATAAACACCAATAGATGATACAATAGAAGTGAAATATCAAGGCATTAGTAACAAATATCACCATTATGTAAATCAGTTATAACACAACTATAAATTCATGAATGCCACGATACACATCTACAATTTACAAGCTATCACATTAAAAAACAAACTTTTAACTCATATCGTTGAGTAAAACAAGCATAAGCCATACTTTACAGCTCAAAATTGATTGTTGATAAAATACCGTAAATATGAACTAAATTAAAATTTAATAATTTCATGCAAAAACTTTATACCCTTATTAGAAAAGATACGGTTAGAAAATAAACTATGGCATCAAGTTCAGATACCCAAGAAAAATCGAAGAAAAATAAAAGTAATGTCAAAATTATGCAGTAACAAATAAACAAGGTCGCTTCAAAATAACCGTCAATACTCCAAGAAAACAATTAATATAAGAAGATCCAATATTTATAATATAAGACCTACAATATAACATAAGCTAACACATTAAATAGAAAATCAAACTAGAATATTCAATTTATCTTGATATTTTATAACATAAACAAAGGATAAAAAGCTTGCTTACCTCGTCATAACTCAGTTACTATTTTTGAGATAAAAATAAATAATTGACATGTAGCAAGAAATAAAATACACAATTTTAAAAATAAAAATAAATATATTTTTTCAAATAAATACTTTTAAGTCATGAAAAGATTACAAAACACATGACTGAGGAAAGTTAATTATTTTTTAACCACTCGTTTATTATGGCGTTGGAGCAAAGAACTATATTTTTTTATTAAACTGACAAGTGACGTGTTGCCAAATTTAACTAACAAATATTACAAAACTCTATTTGTAGCTGTGATAACCGTCGTACATATTTTTATGTATATATATGCACAAAAAATTAATATTGTAAAGTTTAAAAAAGTTCTGAAAATTTTGAAAATTTCTGGAATTTTTTAAACTTTATATGTGGTTATAAATATTTAGAGTTTTTTTATGAAACATTTATTAAAATCGATTAAAAAAAAAACTCACTTTTACTACTAATTACGGCAATATAATTATAAAAAATATCATTATAAAGATCGAGGCCAAACTTCTATATTTTTCAACACAAATTATTAATTTTTCATATGTACCTCAAAAATTTATTTGTTAAATAATTAATGATAGTAAAAATATGTCAAAAGTTCAAACTGTTACTCAGATGCATGATTATTCAATATGTGTCCCAAAGAACTGTTTCACTGAGGAAATTTCAATTAATAAACAACGCCTTTGAAATTAAAACAATTGTGAACTTTTAAGGCTATTTCAAATTAATTGATATCATAAATTGAGACTTATACATATATCTGTTTATGTTGCTTATTACTAAACTTAATAAAAATAAAATACTGTGTTGCATTTATTAAATAAAATTGGTACTGTGCTATCAATCAAATACTGTGTCTTTAGTTTCTTCTATGATTAAATTACATGCTTAAGTACCTGCTCACCAAATTAGAGTATTTAACACTTTCAGCATGGCATGTCATTTTCTAAGTCATGCACCCTGGTCACTACAGAAGGGAGCATTCCTTCTGTAGTTCCAAAGTAATAAGGTACAACCGCGTACTTGCTTGTTCCAAAGTAATAAGGAACAAGCGCGTACTCGCTTGTTCCAAAATATTCAGTGTAACTACAGTCGCTTTCTAGAGGAGGGAGGATGGATAGGAGAAGGGAAATTACAGCTGGTTTAACTGGAAAATAGATGAGTGATTCTTTGAAATTGGAAGAGATCGCTTAAGTAGGTGAGGGGAGCGTAATGAATAAAATAAATTCGTTTTAATATTTACATAGTTATTAATAAGAAAAATTACATTATTTATATAAACTATAATTTATTAAAATAAAATTTTTATGATAAAAAATAATTTAATAAATTTCAATAAAAAAAAAACGAGTTGCGAGAAATAAAAGTAATAGATGCGCTTGAATGAAATAAGCATTTCGTTCATTCCTTTTGATTAATGAAATAAATGAGTTGGGAAAGTTAGTAATCGTGGTGCATTTATTTAATGATTATCATTTTTTGTCAAATATATCACGTTTTTATTATTTATTATTATTTTAAGATTTTAATTTCTTTATTTTTAATTAAATTTTTAAAATGTAGTTTTTGTATCCAAAATTCTTCTAATAACTTGAAAAAAAAATGAAAGGGATTTTTTAACTATATTTCACTTTTAAAGATAATTTTATAATATATTTTACATTAATAATATAGCTAAAGTTTTTTAAATTAACAAATAATTTATTAACAAACAAATAAATAAGCAATTAATACTTTTAATTAACTTCACTTTAATTCATTATGAAGTTATATTTTGAATTTCAATTAAAAATTAATTAATTTTATACAATTAATTTTTAATTTCAATGTTTGTATTAAAAAAGTTAAATTTTAAATTGAAAAAAAAATTTTTATTTGATCATTTGAATATGTGTGAAAATGTTTTTATACTAAGGTATAATAAGTATATTAATAAATATCAATTATTATACTCCAAATACTGCTTACAATATTTTGATATCGCAAACAAAACGCTGCATAGACTTATTGATATTTCCTGAATTTTAATATTTT
>JAPDSC010047412.1:0-29576 GCA_026290005.1 Latrodectus geometricus
ACTAAATTATTATTAACACGAAACTTTAATTTACATATTATAGCATTTCAAAACGAAATTATATATAGAACTGCTAAAACAAAAACACAAATTCAGTATTTATACATTATTTCTTAAATATTAAAAATTTGGATTATTGGTTAAGACTTCAAATTCTGAAAATATTATTTGAGAACTAATACATATTTGGGAAGCAGAGGCGCAGTGAATCGAAATGGAAAATATAACACTATCGGGAAGAGAACTGCAATTCCAAATAGAACATTGCTGCTTCAATATCTAGACTGAATTTAGGAAATCCCACATATGGCAAAGTAATGAAATCAGAAATGAACAGATGTTGCACAGCCTCATAATGTTTCCATTTATTGTAACGTTACATGAATACCGTTTCTAAAAAGTGCAATCATTAATACCAAAGCATTGTCACTGCTTTTAGTGAAAGACTGATACATTAAAGATAAAAAGAGTAAGATGGGGAAACACTTTATGAAGAAAGAAAGAAAAAAAATGTACATCAAATAAAGTTTCCTCCCACCAAAAACTTCTGTCTTTTTTCAGAACAATAGCTTTTTTTTATTTGTTTTAAAACGATAAGAGAAACAAGAAATATATCGTCGTATCTCATTTTGTTCCACTTTTTTAATACATATCTCTATTTCAAAAAAAAAAAAAAAGAACTTCGACAACTAAGAAGTTAAACACATATTTTATGATTATTTGTATTCCTTTAGCTTTGTCATTTTTGTAGAGATATGGAAGACAAAAGAATGTTTTTCAGTCTCCTTGAGAAAGAAAAGTTTTAAAATACAGAAAAGTGTTCTAATGACATATAAATAATAATAAGAGAGACGTTTGAAAATTTTGAAAAACGAAGGATTGTCAGCCAATGCAATTTACTAACATTTCGTTGCCAATGCTGTCATAATCTTCATAATTATGAATAAAAAAACGTTTCATTTAAAAAATAAAACATTTTCGATTTGCTTTTTTTCATTTGAATAAGAGACTAGTTTTGTTGAAAAAACATAAAAGAAGACGAATGGGTAAATTTTAGTCGTGAGAATATAGTTTTATTAACATTTTCATAATTTAAAAGAAATGTTAAATTAGAAAATTGCTTATTGCTATTATTTATCATTATTTTTTAAATTTCTGAATTTTAATTATTAAAAATGGAAAATGTTAAATCCTATAAACAATATACACAAAGATGAAAAACATTCTATAAAATTTATAATACAAATATATAGCCAATACACAGACTATATAAAATTGTTTAATTAATCATAACCGATATAATGTTAATGAGATTATAATTTTGTTTATATAGACTGGTTGATTGATCATTGATTAAATCTTATTTAACAATTAATCATAAAGTTGTGATTGAGTGGAAATGCTTATAATACCAAATAATGCCACCAATATAATGCATGAGGTTTTATTGACTTATTTTAATGCGATGAGATCTTAATGTACAAAAATATTGTATTTTTCTGCTTATGATTTCAATTTGTTTTTCACATTTATTTTCATTCATTTCAGGTTTTCAAATGTTATCTATAAATTGTTAGTGTTATCTATAAATTGTTTCAAAGCTTAAATTGTTGAAATACGAATCTAAGCAAAATTTTGGTAACCTTAATGACGATAGCAATTATTTCCAATTAGACTACATTTTTTCAAAAATTCATAGGAAAATATTTGCTTATTACAAAATTCAATTCCGTAAAATAAAAGTATTTAATATCTTTGTGACACGAATGAAACCCGAAAGTAAATAAACTATATTCCGTTATTAGGACATTTTTTGTTGCTCTGTTTAATATCCTTCTTTTTATGTTTTAAAATTGTTAATGAAATTTATTGTTTATAAATCTTACATATTTAATACAAATTATCGTTTTCTTCAAAGTTTTAAGATATATTGCAGTAATAACTGTTAATATTTTACATATGAATGCATATAGAAAGTGAAACTTACAACTAAGACATTTTTTCTCTTCTAAACAAAAGTGTTATCTTATACTTATTTCAACATTTGATTCTCTGCTCTTACTTTTCTGTGGGAACACTTTCTACCACCCCCACCCAAAATTTAAACTTTTAAACGTAATCTTCACCTGAAGGCAGCAATACAAAACCCTATGACTTATGCTTCGATGGCAATTCCCTTGTCTGAACTTATCATGCATGGAAATTGGAAGGCGCTTAAATTAAGCTTCATTCATATTTCCCTAGAGGCAAAAAGTCGCCAAGCTCTCATCTCTTTCCCTCTTTGGCATCTTTCCTTGCTTTCTGGAAATTTTGCGTTCTTGCCTTAATTTGCCGGAATAAAAATTTACGGAGCTGGAGCTTTTGTTCAGCATCTAGAGCTGCTTAAAGCTCCATGCCTTAACAAAGGAGTAATTTTACCGTGGGTAACTTACGATGCGAGTTATAACGGTTTTGCTGCCGTTACTTCCGGGCATTTTCTGATAGAAAGATGTTCTTTGAAGTGAATCAGAATTACAATCGCCAAACATTCTGCAATGGAGGCAGTTTCGGCAATTGCGTAGACCCAAGCACTTTAGCTCAGTCGTTTGTAAATAACCTAGCTTTTATGGATTCCTCTAACGACTTAAGAGAAGCTTATAATGCGATATTTGTTAGCTGATTATGTTTAATGGCTTAAATTTTATTAAATTCTAATATTAAAGTCTGACTTCAATTGTCAAGGTGACTTTTAAAAGAAATGAGAATAAATGAGAGCGAAAGTATTGGGAAAAGTAAATAAGGTATTAAAATCAAAGGAGAAATTTTTCACATTTGATTTTAATACATTAAGGAAAACATACCAAATTAATTTTCATGATAAAACACATTAATCAGAATTCCAAACGTATTTTATTAAAAAGTTTTTTTGGTAATTAAAAAAGAAAGAATTTTATGGATATGTATAATACCATAAAAAGTACTTTAAAATAGAATTATTCATTCATTTTCCATGTAGATTATGTTAGACATCGATACAGTATGATTTAAGAAACAAATAAGAACATGTTTAAAAGTAAATATATTAGTTTTTTTCTACCTTTTACATTTTTAATGTCTAGTAAAAATACTTAATCTTAAAAATACCTGATATACTATTATTGGTTAAATTTTAATTATATTACTAGAACAAATGGAATATGCATATCATTATAAAAAGAATTTTTTTCATCTGAATAATTACATAGGCTGACTGTTTGTTAATAGTTTTAAAATCATCAATGAAACATTATCCTATTTTATAAAATGCTTTACTTTGTCTAATGTTTGTATGAACCTGAAATAAGATTTCATATGACATTTTATATTAATGTTCTCAACTAAGCTTTGAATCCCTTAGAATAGAACTATCGTGAAAATCAAATAAATAGTAATTCAATTCTTTCAAATTATTCGTTTAATTATATTTCATTAAATATTTTAAGATATACTTTTATTCCAATTTTTTTATATATTTAATAACAAGTATATTAGCAAATTGCAGAAAATTTTACATTGCTTACTTATAGATGAAATATTTAATGCTCCAATAGTTATACAAAAAAAAGTAAACCCTTTGTAAAAAAAATGATATTTGAACTCAGTTTGAAAAAAAATTATTTTTATAAATTTTTCGTCATAATGATTTTTGGTGAAGACAATGATTAGAAGAACTGTTATCATATGTTTGCAAAATAAAAAATACAAACACACACAGCTATTAACGTATTTTTAATAAATTGTAATAAAAAATTAACTTTTGCATTGTATGAGTTCGTTTATTTTTATGAAGGATTTTCTATATTAAGAAGATAGAAAAAACGTTATTTATTTATTTCTTAAATTGTAGTTTTTTATATCAAACCAAATTAGAATGACACATCGCTCAGTTTTGAAAAGAAAGTATCAAAATATATTTACTTTTTGTGAATGCATTAAAAAATTAATGGGTTCATTGGGAAAAAAGTCATTTGTTGATGTGGAAAAAGATTTTTGAAATTCATTTAATTTTCTATCATAAGTTTATGGTGATAGGGAGCTTAGTAATTAAGCTTGCCGAAAAAGAACAGTTTTTCTTTTAAAAAACTGCTAATTATAAAAGAAAAAAATTCATAATTTAGAAAAATTTATAAAAATATACTGATTCAGCAATCTATTGTAAAAAATAGCAATGAATCTAGCTTTACAAGTTATTTATTTTTTATAATTTAACGGTGCTTTTTACAAATTCAATGAAATGACATCAAACGATTATGTCACGCTCTTTTGTCACAAGTTCTGGACTATTTGGAAAAGAAAAAAAAATGATGACTAAACTTACATTATTTAATCTTCAAACGTTTGTATAATCACAGCTATGTACGAAAGTACAAATTTTTAGACAAATATTTTAAACATTTTAGTTCTTCATATCCAATTTAATTCTATTGCTTTACATAAACAATAAGCAATTTATACATATATTTTACAAATTAACCATCACAATTAATGAAATCAATTTAATTAGTTGGGCTTTCTAAAAACATCCAGTATATCTTTCATAATTTATAATATGTCGATCTATAATGCAAAATAAGATAAATGCACCTTTTTTGTTTTGCATAAAAGAAAAGGCACTGAAACCTACAATTGAATTGTCCAAATCATGTTTCACGTTGTTTTATATCCCTCACCTGGGAGGAATAACTTTTTGTAATAAAAATGTAGGAATAATCTTGTACTTTTTCCCTTGAAGCGTTCGTCAAAAATGTAGCCCCATTCACCGTGGGAATAAAACATCAGATTGATGAATGTTGCACCAAAAGGAAATTCCTGTAGCGTTTGATATGACATTCATCAACGTCGAAAATGATTTCGATGCTTCAAGTTTACAATCCAAAGGAAAATAGCGAAAAATGCAAGTTGAAATATTTTGATGTAATATTTATATCCATATAAATATTTTTCGACCAAATCTTGCTTCTGAATAAAAAATGAAAATAAATATTTTCTGTTGGCTTTCGTTTTCGCAGACCTCAAGTCTATGTACAAATGTTACGAAATATCGGATATTTTTTGAATAAATTCCTATATTGTATAAAAAATAACTAAAAATAATATCTGTTTTCAGCTTTATGTCATTTAAAGTTAAAAATAATTCCAGTTAAGTATTTTTGCAAGCGTGGTTAAAATCTAGAAATCCCTTTCAAAAAATTATCGTGACTGTAAATAAATTAATGAGGAGCAACTTCAATAAAATAAGTGTAAAATATAAATATTATACAAGGAAAATGAAGTGTTTTCGTAAGTAACGCAATATTAATATTAACATTCACATCATTTCATTTTTTGCAATATAAAGCTAGAATAAATAATCCAAAAAAATATGTTTATTTTGTTCAAGAATTTTAAAATTACTCTGAGAGTATATTTTTGTATATTCTAATAATTTTAATCTTAAACGAAAGATTCCTAAATAAATTAAATTTACCAGTAATCTAATAGTTAAAATAGAATGACTTCAAATTATAAAACAATCTTTTACTCTATTAAAAATGAAGGGAATAATACGATAGTATACCTGAAATGATTCTCTCGAAATAATGTTACGAAAAATATAATTTTTCACGTATTATAAGTATTTAAACTTACGAGAAATATTTTATTTGGAAACATTTCTGCTGAAATTTTTCCCAATTTATTCTTTATACTGTTACAATGATAGATTCCAAGCAGTTACAAATTTTATACTATAACCGTCACTTTTCATGGCAATAACCGAATTAACTGTTCTATATTCAACACAACTCCTTATACTCAAGGGAAATCAGAGCAAACGACCAAAAGTATCCATCAATTTGATGTGAAGACCACTCTAAATTCGAATCTTTTATCAAAAATAGGAAAATAAATCAACGAAATAAAAAATATGAGTTAATGCAGTTTTAAGCTATATTTTTATTTCATTTGGGGAGATTAACTCACACGTTATCTAAGATTAAGATTTTTGAAAATAATATATATTGATAAATAAGCTACATTTTTATTTCTTAAACTCCCTTTGTTATTAGATGAAGATAAACATTAAAATGATACACATTTTTCTTTTGTGTAATTAAAAATTATTTTTTGCTTTTATGCTATTAGTAGTCACACACAAATTTTTTAATATATATTCCAAACATAGAGAATGCATTGTTATAAACTTAAGCTTAACTTTCAGGCAAAAAATAATTCAATTTTAAATTTTAAAATATAATGTAATAATATAACTTAATATAATATATTTTGTCTATAAATCTTTGAGCAAACAGATACTATATACATTTTATTCAATTTTTCTTCCTTAAGAAATTTTCATCAAAATCTGAAAAATATCAGCTTAAATTTAATGAATAATATAATTTTGTAAAAAAAATATTATACTTATATTTTACTTGATAATATTTTATATGCATATATTACAGATGTTAAATTGATTTTAGTATTTTTTTGTTAATTGCGATTTTTTTATCGCCTGCTATAATATAGCTCGCTCGATTTCTATATATATATATTTACAATGAAAGGTAAGCAATTTGTTATAAATTTTTATATTTAAAATATTAATCTTCCAGGACGATTATTGACATTTTTCTATTTCAAAAATAATCAAACAGCTTGATATTTTTTTATTCGACATTTCTTGGCGAATGGTAGCATGAACTTGAATGAAAATTATTTTTAGTTTTTAATGAAAAATTTAGTTATCCAAAATGTTAGCAATACAGCATCATTTTTTATCTAGATATATGTTTTTTGGCTTACATTATACAATGAAAAGCTTAAATAAGAAATTAGACTGAATATTCGGAATTTTGTAATATTCCATGAATTTAGATTTTAGAAATGGAAGATTCATTTCATGGCTTATTTTTGCTTATGCCCGAATTAATCAAATGAATTGCTGTTTAGGCTTAATATCAAATGAAATTAAATTCGAAATATTCAATTTGACTAAATTTTTTTCGAAACACTTGTAAATAATTTCTTACATTGAAAATATCTAAAATAAACTTACCAAATGTAATGTAATAAAATGAAAGTTCAAAGAGGAATTATTTTATTTTGAACACATTCACGGAAACTTTTAAACATTTAAGCTATGTAAAATGTTCCAGACTACTTTGCTTAGCATTCATAAATATAGTGACACCGTATTTAAAAAAAAAAAAAAAAAAAAAAAAAAAAAAAAAAAAAAAAAAAAACCCCACATGAGAAATTTTAGAATACCGATCAAAAGGCGGTATGTTTATAAAATTGTGTTCCGATGTATTGCAGATTTACGGTGATTATAATTTTATAAGCTCTCATTCATTCTCATAGATATCATTGTAACATTTTTAAGCGAGAAATAAATGCCTAATGTCTTTTATTTTATAAACTCAATTTTCGAGATATTCTTTTAGACAATATACGTGAATTCTAGATATCATATTTCAAATTATAAAAGTCAAAACACATGCGCTTGATAAGCAAGGAACAAAATTATCATTAACAAGAGACGAATATAATTAAAAAAATAATTTTTTTCTATATACTGTAGCCCCTCTTTATATCTCGCTTGTCGGGAGACAAACAAAATGCGCGATATATCCGATGGCGCGATATATCCGGGGAAAGGTGATATGACAAAACTTTTACTTTTATGAACATATGCACTTAAAATATAATTAAATTAGCAGCGTAAGTACGATAATAAAAAATAATCGCTTAAATAAAAAAGGCAGAGAAGTTCCATTTATCTTTTTAATTTTATGTACAAATAGACGTGTGTAATCGCACTTTTCATTTTCTGCTGAAGAAAGCATCCAATGTCATCTGTTTAGATTTTTCTGTAACAACTTGCTTTCCAGCAAATATTAGGGAGCGAAAATTAATCAATTGCATATCACTTATATGAATAGAGTTGCATCTTTCAAATGCAGTGTATGCTTTCTCAAGCATAACAACGGCTTCCTTCATGGAGACAGGTGTCGCTTCTTCTTCCTCATCGCTGTCGTCATCTTTAGCTTCCGTGTCTGCTCGTACACCAGCTATGATCTGCTCATCTGAAAGAGTTTCACAAATCGGTTCTTCATCGTCTGCATTAATCCAAACTTCCACTTCATCTTCGTTTACATTCAAACCGAGTGACTTGGATTGTTGAACTAGAAGCTCTATGAATCTTCTTCATTAGCATCGAGTTCGACATCATGTAAAACTTTTACCCAGCTTTTGGAAATGGTTTCGGACCTAACAGCGGACCATGCTTTTTCAGAGATGTACATGGCATCTTTTAAGGTCACATTTTTTAGAGCCGCAGGCAGTGGCCGTTCTTCAACGAACAAAAGGTTGCTCAGTAACTCCCGTTGATAGTTTTTTTTTTTTTTTAACGTGGCGATTATTCCTTGGTCCATTGGTTGAAGAAGACTTGTTGTGCTTTGTGGCAAAAACATAGCTTTAATATTTTTATCCGATGATATAAGTTCTTCTTCACTAGGATGAGCTTTGCATTGGTCTAGTAGGAGCTCAGCCTTTTCTTCCAAACCCTTATTTCTGAAATGAAGACGAACTGATGGTATAAAATTATCGAAAAACCATTTTTTAAATAAGGTTTGTGTCATCCAAGCATTTTTTTAAATTTCGTAGATCACTGGCAGATTTTTCCGATTTACATTTTTCAAACCTCAAGGATTTTTGCTCTTATCCACAAGGAACAACTTCAACTTATGGCTTCCTGCTTTATTTGCTGCAAAAAGGAGTGTCATCCTGTCCTATTTTTTTTGAATCCACAACTCATCGTACTGCTCTTACAATCCTGTGTTCTATTTAGCAGCAACTTCCAGTAAAGTGCAGCTTCATTGGCATTGTATATTTGGTCGTCTTTTAAACCTAAATCATCCAGTTTTTACTTCAGTTCAGCAGGAAATTTCGAGGCAGCTTCTTGGTCAGCTGACCGCTTTTCTCCGTGAATTACGCTCAGTCCAATGCCATGCCGCTTTTGCCACCGCCAAAATCAACCATCGCTCACTTCAAAATCTATTTCTTCAGAAGGCTTTAACTTTTTGCCAGCATTTTTGCCTTCTCTTTGATGATGGGACCTGATAAAGGAGCGCCTAATGCACGCTGTTCTTTGAACCATAAGATTAATGCCTTTTCCAGCTCATCGTCATTTGCTAATCGGGCTCGTTTTCTATTTAGTCCTTCAGTTTGATCCACGTTTTCCACAAATTTTCTTAATTTAGGTTCTTCTTTTAGCCATCCTCTTACAGTAGAAGCTCCAACGCCTAGCTCCTTAGCAACCGAAATTTGTGTTGCGCCTTTTTTAATTTTTTCAATTGCGTCCAATTTTATTTTTACCGAGAGGCTGATTCGTTTAGCAGACATGATAACACACAAGAATGGTCAGAACTAACAAATGAACTCTGTGCCCAGATTCCTACCGCGGAGGTGATAGCCTCAACAACAGGAAATTCCAGCATACATTGGCCAATGAGATCCGATTTATCCACCTGCTTTCTTTTAACCCTCATTTACTCTCTCCCGTATATCATATTGTTACAATTCAGTTCTTTATTTTCTCTCTTCCGGATTGATTCGGGAAGGTGCGGTGAAATTTTCGCAGTGGAATTTGAGAAACAAAAGTGTAAAAACAGAAACAAAAATTTGGGAGACATAGAAAATGCGCTAAATATCCGAATGCGCGATATATCGAGGTGCGATATATCGAGGCGCGATATAACGAGGGGCTACTGTAATATAATGTCCTTGCGAAAATATTTAAGTTGTTACATTAATAGAATGCACAGTTTAAAAATATTAATTAACCATATAATTTAAACTGAAGTTATTGTTACCAAATTTTTTTTCTGGGATTTTTATCTTACATGCCTTACATTTTCGTCATTTTAATAATATATCATTTTCTATGTAAAACTGTTAGAATATTTTACTAATTTCTTTAACTCAGATGATTGGATTATTTATTCATTTTGTGCAATTTATGTTTAAAAAAACTATGATTACATGACTTAACATTACATATTAGATATGTCTGTCATGACTTACAATCAAATATTAACATATCCTCTGAAAGGATAATCTAGTCAAACAATATTACTCAAATTTTATTTTTAAAGCAATAACCTAGAATTGGCTTTCATATTTAATTTTCACATATTCCAAAGCTTTCAATGATAAAGCAAATTTAACTACTTAAAACAGAATCAAGGAAAAAAATTTCTAAAATGAACTTTATGTCATTTTGCATATTAAATGAGAGAATGTATCGTTATATTTAACTTTTAATTAAATGTACTCAATTTTAAATTTTATTATTTTCAATAAAATAAGTTCGTCTAAAGGTTAAATTTACTATTCTAAAGAACAAAGTAGAAACAATCATCACTTTATTTGCTTATTCATTTCACACTGTATTAGAATGGCTGACATATACTAAAAGTAAAGGACTGGAAACATAAAAATAATCAGAACTGTCGAGTGAGCTGTTTCAATCTTGCCAAAAAATCTTATTACTAATGCATGAGACTCACCATTTTAGGCTTTAGCATGTAATCCATTATTTATTTATTTAATATTAAGCAACTGGCGTGATGATAGTCACGGGATGGTACTGATTAGTGGCTAGGAAATGTGACCATGACATTATCACGTTTTCTTCTGATATATGAGTACTATAGCATTTTAAGTGACTGAATCAAAGTAAAAAAGCTGGATTTATTTTTACTCAGACAGAGCGAGATCTAAAATATGATTA
Source organism: Latrodectus geometricus (assembly GCA_026290005.1). Lineage (NCBI taxonomy): Eukaryota > Metazoa > Arthropoda > Arachnida > Araneae > Theridiidae > Latrodectus > Latrodectus geometricus. Next base: position 10,793 of record JAPDSC010047412.1, read on the forward strand.
TTTTAGTCGCCAAAAATAATCATACATAAAATGTACTTTTCCACATAGGTAGAATGTTTTCCTAATTTTTTTTCAGTAAATATATGAGCTTCTTTTGAATAAATAAAGGCTTACCTTAAGTTTGAAAAAAGTATTCCAAACTATTTCTGCATAAATAATTAATCATAGAGAATACTGCGTTAAAAACGCATCAGAGGTAAAACATAGAAGCATTAGATCTTGGATATATCGTTATTTGTTAATGTAATTTTATTTTATTCATTCGTTCAAATATAAAATAGGTTCTATAATATAAAAAATAATTTTGTACTGTTATTAATTCTTAGTTAAATATTTAAACAAAATAAACCCTTTAAAATTTCTAGATGAGTTAAGAGCATGAAAAACTTCTATTAATTATTTTAAATTTCAAATTTAATCTTAATATACTTTCATAAATTATTTTAATGATTAATGAGTATATTAAATAAAATATAAAGGATTGATTTTGTATCTGAAAAATCAAAGTTACCTTATAAATCTCTAGTATAAGTTGTACTTCTCATATCAACAAATTTAAATAATATTCGGGAAAATCTATTCTAATTTAACTAACATAACATATTCTCAAATCGAAAGCACTTTATTCCCTTTTATACCTTTCTCCTGGTTTACGTATATAGGAAACGATGCCACTTATTTTAACCCTAATGCTCCATCAGACTCTTCTCGAAGTGCCTTAATCCGTTACAACCACTCCTGAAAACTTTCAAATATACATTGAAAAGAGGGCTTTCGTAAGCTCCCTTTCGGAACTGCAACATTGGAGAGGCTTTGGAAATACACATACATTCAGGTAGACTTGAAAGTTTTGACAAATGGTTATTCCTTCTAATGGATACCATGCCCATTCTTGGCTCTGGATAATTAATAATTCGATTAATTCCTGTTTAATTTAGGGCTTACGCTTAATGTTTGCTTTCAAATGGACGCGGCCAATGAGATGTGAAATAGTCCCCGGAAGATTTATTTCGTAGAATAGGATTAAGGCAAGGGTTAGCAGCTCCAGATGAAGATAACGACCTGGTCCTTCAATAAATATGATTGGTTGGGAGCAATTGCGTTTATTATCCACGAAAATCCAGGTCAACTCTAACGGATCATAAAATTAAACGGCGTACAACAGTTAATGAATCCAGTTTAAATTTGAACCGGTATATTTGATGAGAAGTTAAGTTACTAGTACATGTGCCTGCTATAGATATGTATACAAATATGAAAGAAATATACAGTTTGCTTGAATCACAATGTCTCACTCGTGTTTTAAAAAGTTAATAATGCATATAATATTTATAATTTGAATCAACAAGGAAGTAATTGCTTCAAAAAGTAACACAGTAAATTCATTTCCAAATTATTAATAGTGATTCATTCATTCTAGCAAGTACAGTGATTTATTGGTCTTAAAACTATTATACAAATGTATTTCATTCTTCAAGCATGTGAACTACTTATTTAATCAACAACATCTTTACATACTTGTTTCCACAATCCCTTACATAAAGTGATTCTCTGAAATGTAATATTTCTAAACAATGCTTATAAATACATTTCGAGACATAATGCATAATTTTATTATTTTATATCTACAGTAATTGTAAATAAATGTAATTAAATTCATATTCTATTCTTAAAAATATGTTCAGATAACAGAGCAAAACTAAAACTTTTCAAATAATGCAGTTTCCTAGAAATTCAATTTAAACTCTTAATTTAAATATAAAAAAACAATAATTTTATGAAAAAAAAAATATAAAAAATTCAGATATAATTTAATTTTATATCTTTTTATTAGTTCAGGGAAATAAATGAATTCAGTGAAGTGTGCTATATTTTAAATTAAGCATTGAAATGCCAAAGCTCGATTCTTTAAACTAAATTTAGTAACATTACAGATTTTATTATTTGATGATAGAATATTAGTTAAACTCTTTTGAAAAAATATAAGTATATGTACTACTGGCACATGTAAATTGATAATACAAATTGAAAAATAATGCAGACTTAATTAATCATTTTTAGAGCTATTGAACACATTTTAATGAAATTAGATTTTAACATAAGCTAAAATAAAAAAGGAAAGGTACTTATTTAACAATATGGAACATATGTACAATGATTAACACTTAGAATAATTTCTTATAAAGAATATTTTTTTTTTTTTTTTTTTTTTTTTTTTCAGTGATACTTAAAATTTATGTCAAGCTTTATTTGGTAACATTAGTTTTACAGAAAGAATTCAAATAACTAAAGCACGTCTGATACGAATCACTGTAATTTACAAAAAGAAGGTTGCAACTCTTTGCAAAAGTATTACATCGAAATCTATAAAAATAAGAGGTAGAAATTTATCTACTCCTAGCCATTCATTTATTTTCCCTGTTATTATATTTTTTAAAGTTTGAAGATTAATAATTTAATTCTTTAAATGTGAATTAATCATTTTCAGCAGAAATAATCAAGAAATTCATCAAAGTGAACTATTTAACAAAATACAGAATAAAATACAAGCATTTACAAAGGCTGTTCTACTATTATCCTAACCTACACACATGTTCATACTTTCATTGAATTTAAATCTTAAAATTTAAACATAAATTTTACACATAAAATTTAAATCTTTCTTTTGAAAGAGTAGTTTTGTTTCTTCCAAACTTTTTCAAGAAATTTGCAAAAATAAACTAATTTTCTTAGTTAAGACAATTAATATATTAATGTTAATGACATGTGATTTCTTTCATACAAATATAATACACACATATTTGCATGTACATGCATTTTAATGCTTCTTTTTGCATTTTTAAGTCTCATATAATATAAAATTAGTATAAAAGAAAATATGAAGTATTTTTGCTTGTGTATCATACTAAAAATTACTTTTGAAACATTTTATTTACTTAAATATTAATTTAAATTAAAATAGCAATATGTTATTAAGTAGACAATGCTTTATTACAAACACAAATAGGAAAAATAATAGACAAAATTCTATTTCATTCAATATAAATTAATTCAGTATGATAATTTTACTATTGGTTATTTCGGTATAACTAAATTTCATAGTATTTCAGGTTAATTTATTTTTGTTAAAAGACAGTGATTAAAATTGCCAAATATTATTAAAATAAATCACAATAATCTTAAAAATTTATTTAAATCCTTATGTGAATCTGGGAATATTTCTTATACTCTAAAATAATTATTCCTTAAAATGATAAAATAGATTTGTTATGTAAAATAATTGTTAATTGTAATAATTGTTACGTGAAAACATAATCATAAGCATTTTTTCTACTTCAAGTAATTTTATTCAGTAATTTAAAATTCAATTATAATTTCTTAACATGCGAACAACAGAAATTCATGAGATTTCAAATTTAAGATTACTTTTAAAAGTCTACGTTTGTCTAAATAACAAATATATTTTTTTTATCGTATCCTCTAAAAATCATACTTTATTGCATGAAATAAATACGAATGAACGTATTTAGTTCATGCGATAAAGTATGACTTTTTAAAGAAAATGTTAAAGACGATAATACTATCAAATGAATTAATTTTAAATAATTAAATAATAGAAAATGTAAATTGGGTTTTTTTTTATGTATTATTGTGTATTTCAAAGCTATGAAAAATAAAATTTAAACTTTAAAAAATGCAGCGCTTACTTAAATACATTATATTGTATTTTAAAATAAAATCCCATTAATATTTGTTGATATATTGTTTTTAACTACTTCGCAAAAATGCATTAACTAAAAGAAAAATATTCTTTCTAAGTTTTCTTATAAAAGACATCCTTTATGGTTTTAAATATTTGTTCATGCATTTATGCAAAAAATAATTATATTATCATTATATTAAATATTATTTTCATTTTGTCAAAGGTAATTAATTATTTGCTTTTCAGTTGTCATTTTTTAGTTGTATTGTGTAAAATAAAAATAGTTACATGGTTAAATTTTAGTTTTAATAAATAATTAAACAAAAATTTGAATATTTTATTAAAAAAAGCTGTACAATAATTCTTGGAATGAATAGAAAAAAATAATATAATTGCTCTATCAACACAAAGAAGTGAGAGAATAATTATAAGGGTAATTTATTCACAGAAGATAAAAAAGGACAACTAATGTGCTAGTTTTTATTATAATTCGCATACTAAGTACATACTTGCATGAATTTTATTTATTACATTTTCTTCATGAAATGTTAAATAATGGTTATTTTAATAAATTATGTATTGTAAAAGATATCTAATCATAGCATTTATAATGAATATGATGTCAGACATTTTTCACGATGCAAAAACATAATACAAAAATGATGATATAATTAGTATTTGAAACGAAATATCTGTTAATTTTCTGTTATAAGTTATATCGATTCCCATTATCATTAATAATTCCCACTATCAACTTTTATATCAAACGTAACTTGAAAGAAAGATAAATTTTGGATTAATATGCATTTTTAATGGAGAAGGTACAAATGAAAGAAACCTTAATATATAAATTCAAATTAATTAAAATTAGAAAGAATTAATTCACTAAATTATTAAATAAATGATTATTTAATTTATAAATGCAAATGTAACTTTTGTTAACAGGGTGTATAATAACATTTGATTTCATCATATTTTGAATTTCTAAAGATACTGTTTATACAACGAAAATAAAAAAAAAAGATCGCTTCAAATTTGCGTAAATTTAAGTAGAATTATGGTCTAATTTTATTAAAAAATCTTGGGAACTATCCAAACCTTTTATCCCTGTCAAACAGATTTAAATTAAAAATAGGGTAAATACTCATATACCTATTCAGAATAAATATAGGGATTTAATATTCAATTTATATTACGAAATTACCATTCTAACAGTGAAACCTTTTCTATACATTGTTATTGAGATCTACAAGTTCATTTAGTAATAACTGAGAACATTTGTCTTACTGTTTGAAAAACAAGAAATCAATTCATATAAGTATCTTGTAAACATTAATATGAAAAATACTATTAATCATAACAATCTTTTTTGAAAAGAATTTTAAATTTGGCCTAATTTATGAGAAATGAATTAATTTCACTTAACTGCTATTTTTAACGGAAATTTTATTTTGATTACTATGAACTCTGTTACTCCGCAGACTAGTGATGTAAAATTTTTTTTTTTCTTTGAGTACGTTTCCATATATATTTTTTTCCTTAGAGTATGATGAATTTTTTTTCTCGGCTTATTCTTAATATAAAATCTTCTCTACATCAAAATTCTTCAAAACAGTTAACAATAGCTTCCTTTTAATTTGATATATATTAAGCAAAAAATCATATTCATAATTATTCTACAAGCTAAACAAGAAAGGTCTTGCAGTTTTCACTTTAGCATTTAATGAAATAAAGATATGTATGCAAGTTTGTGTATGACGTGATTAAGACACAAGTCAATTCAGAGTAGAAATATTATAAATGCTGGTCGACCGAGTACATTCATCAATTGTAACTCGTAAAAAAGCGATGAGAAATGGGCGTGTCGTAGGAGCTCGTTCGGTGTTTTTTGCTTTACAACTTCAAAGTGGGCTTATCCGCTAATACATCAAGTAACAGAATAAGTCAAACATCAGAAAACATTGTTGTGAATGAACGTACGGCAAAGCATTGTTTACGCAAATTCAGGTTTATTTTCCTCTGCCTCCCCGGAAAATTATGATTTGTGTTTTTGTATTAGTTGACAAGTGGTTAACTATGATCTGCTACCAACGGACCAAACTGTCACTACAGACATGTACTCGCATCAATTTGAACGTGTACACCAGGTATTGTAACAAAAGAACCCAGCACTGAATAATCGCAAGGGTGTATTTTTTTATTGGATAACATGAGACCTCATAACACATGGGTGGTCAGCAATTAGCTACTTGGTTGGGAGACTTTGGGCCATCCACTATACTCACCTCAGTTTCCAGCATGAGATTACCACCCATTCTATTCCCTGAAAAATCAACTTCATGGAAAATGCACTGTCAGACATTTTTGTGCCCTAAATCGCCAAGTTTTACAACAAGGAGATAGTACAACTGGAGACACGTTGACAGAAGTCCTGGATGCCGATGGTTAATTATTTCGAGAACTAACAATAGACTACACTTTCTACAGGATCATTGAAATCCGCATAAACTGTCATGTTGTATACTACTTATTATTCCTCTCATTTTTATAAGTAACTGTCTCCTTCTTGATATTGTGACTAATGTTTCTTAATCTTGAATAGTAAAATAGATTGGTAGTGAATAAGTTACAGAATGCAAAGATTATTTTACATGAAATACAGTAATGCAAAATGCAGCTATCCTTCAATGACTAGCATTAAAGATAAGTATGTTTATTGTTTTTTATTTAATATTATTTGTAACATTGTTTTTAATTCCGTTATTATACTGTAAAAACTTATTCCACAGAAAATGAATGATTTTCATAAAAATAGTCCTTTCTCCTCAATTTTATATACCTAAATTTAGAAAACATATTTTCAGACAAATAAATATTTAAAATATATAATTTAAAAAATTCTGAAGTAAATATTTTTTCATTAGCTATTTTATGTCATGATTGTGAACAAAAAAGAATGTAAGTCTCTTGCATTTTAATTGCTTGAATGATAAAATGCAATTTTCGCACATTTATATTGTCTTCCTATAAAATATTTATTACGTAGGTTTGCTTAGTTATTTGTTGACTGATTATACTAATGCGAAAAATTCCTAATAAATAATTCCAAGTATGAAAATTAAATATTATTAACCAATTTTCGTATCAAAATTTTATCCGTCACCTCAATCACAAATGACAGATTACATTTTATATAAATTTTCTATATAATATTGAATATCTTTATCAATAGAAAACTCATCATAATTTTCCCAAAAGGAAACTATAAAAAATGAATTTCCATAGCATTACAACTACGAATGAAGTTACAATTTCACATTGAATAAAATCCAATGAACATTTCCCTCGTTCAAAAAATATCGCAATAAAACTACTTCACGGAAAATATTATGCTATTGGTATCTTCAATATAATGATTTCTAAAACTTATAATCTGAAAATGATCCAAATTATCTCATTTTATTTGGTTGTATTTAAATAATACGTTTTTTTTTATTTGAAAGTTAATAAATGAAATAACTCTACTACATGAATGGGAACATTAAACAACTAATTAAATACTAAATGACATAATTGGCAATTAATTTTTGAAGCATTTTATTGATAATTACTGATTGCGTAATAATAAATGTATTAATAATGTAAGTAATTATGAGTATATTGTTCATTATGTTTGCGTCATTATACTGTAAGCTATTAATTAATAATAATAATTGACCAATGGATTATTTAATTAGTAGTTGAAATTTAAATAAATACGATACTCATCAAAAATTACTTTTAAGCAAACGCAAAAAAAAATTGCTAGAAATATTTCTCATGGCAGATAAATTTTTATTTATGTTTCATTTTTACAGGATTTTAATTACATTTGAAGAAACACGTGTTATTACTTATAACACTGACTTTGTTATTACCATATTTCCCAAAAATTAATCAAAAAACAAATTATGTTATTTAAAATCTTAATAAATCCTTTGCGATATGTTAAGAAATTTGACAGCAAAATATTTTTTCGAATATTTAAGTTTTGGAAGTTAGGCATACTAATATTAAAAGTATCAAACATATTTTCTTATAAGAAAATAATATTACAAATCAGATAAGGCAATCTAATGTATTTTTAAATTCCTAAGTAACATTATTATTTTACATAAATTATTATAATAAAACATGATTGTATAAGTAAACATTGTTATTTTTACTTTAAAGACGGAATAGTGGATTTCGTTTCCCGTTTTTCTTTTATTTCAAATCATGTTTACTCATTTGATAGTGACGTCATGGGAATCACTTTATAGCTTCTCCAATTGACGTCACTATCAGCTTACTTTAATAAAAAAAATGAGAAGGTTATAAATAGATAAGTCAATCATTACTTTTCTCAAGTAATTTAAAATTTTAATATAATAAATTTGTCTAATATAGTTTGAATTTAATGTTTTTAAAACTGTGCAGTTAATCATGTATGTTATTATTTGCTATCTATATATAATTTAATCGTATAGAAAATCTAACTGAAAGAATAGTTAATAAAATATTTAAAATATTTCACAGACTGAAATAAAGCATAACGTCATTATTTTATGTAAGGAAAACCTATACGCTTTCATTTCCATTATATTTGTATTATTAATACGTGTTTCTATTAACGATACGAAATGGATTTGTACATTAAACAGCAGATATTAATTTTGTTCAATCTTTTTACTAATCCATTTTCGAGCTATCAAATAATATTTCATTATTTTAAGAAATTATTTTTCATTTGAGTTTAAATGTATTTGTTAAATTTATTTAGTAATATAAAAAATTTATTTAGATGTATCACTATTTTGGCCTATTTCTAAAGGTAGAATATTTATATAGTTTTTTAATAAAGTGTCTTATTAACACATAAAAAATACTGATTTCCAAATCTCTTAACATATTTAGGCAAACAAATATAATAATTTTACAATATATATTTTCATAAAATATTTATTTTTCTTATTATTGTACATTGCAATCTGTACGTAATTTTAATTAGAACATTCTGTCGTATCTGAGAAAAATATTTGTTGATAAAAAAGGGAAATTCAAAATAATGTCAATAAAATAACTTTTATTTTTTAGTGAACTTATGAAATTCTTTAATAGTATATTTATTTTTTAGCTGTACTTGAAGCAGGAAAATTCAAATAATGTCTATAAAATAACTTTCATTTTTGAATGAACTTACCAAATTCTTCAACAGAATATTTATTTCTTGTAGTTGTCCTTCCTCAAATTGAAGTGAGAAAATAAATATTATCACATGATGAGTCTCCTGGAGTTATTTCACCTGCATCAGATTTTGACTTAGGAATTTGTAAAGAATCATAGTAACATGGTCCTTTCTCTGGGAGGAGACACAATAGAATGTCTTTATTCTCTATTAATAACCAGTTTGTTACTCCAGACAAAAGAGCGTTTCCTCTATTTCGATCTGATACGGTCATTCCCAGACATAACTGAAATGGTTTCACCATAGGATGATATAGATAGTGATTGCTTCAGGCAAGAAGATTAATAACGATTTATTTTTGCATCATTAATTTCCTTTTATTTATGTCTAATCAAAAATTATATCAGTTAAGGAACATTTAACAATATGAAATGTTAAATGAGCAATTTCATAAATATTAAAATGAACATTTAACAAAATGAGAAACAAGTGAGGTGAATTGAACTTCATTTTGACAATTGAACACTTATAATTTGATTTTTTTTCACCGTGAAAATATATTAAATATATAATGAAATATATATTAAATATATAAGGAAAATATACATTAATATATATTATGAAATATATATTAATGAAATATATATTAATATATATTAAATGTATAATGAAAATCAATAATTTATTTAAATGCAAAGTAATAATTTTAAGTATTGTACATAAACACATTAAGTAAATTTAACTTGAGCTAAAATCAACAAGAATTTTAATTGATGTAAATCATTACATATGGCTAATTTATTTAAAGGAAATAAATGAAAACTTCAATTTAAATTATGACTTGAGGGTTATATTGAATTAAACTCATTTAAATTTATGATATTTATTAAGCTATACATAATAAAATGTTTCTTAAACTATAAGACTAAGTTTACAGATTTTTCCGCTTACCAAATTGGTTTATAAGTATTATTACATATGCTTTTTCTCATAAATCTCCTAAAAGGGTGTAAATCTGAGGTAAGTTGATGTATATTTGTATGTAAATTGCACGCACATCTCTCATATTTTATAAATAATCAAAATAATTACGCACCAAAATTATAATCATTTAAAAAAAAGTATAGATATGCAATATTATTATATTATTTAAATAAACTATTGCCAAATGAATTTAACAATGTTTCTCAGGACATATTGACATGTAGTATTAAGTTATTGATTATTTATAAGTTAGGGATTCAATATATTGAAAATATAATTTATATATATACATATATATATATCCTGAGAAATATAATATATGTAAGTATTATATCAATAAAGTGGGATTGGAAAATTGTTACGCCACAAAAAGAATCAAATACGGAAAGAGGAAATAACTTTGTTTACTTTTCTTAGGTTAATGTAATGAAGGCTGTCTTAGAAAGAGTGAATTGACCTAAGCGAATAAGAAAGGTTAAAAGTCATCAGGACTTCCCCTTATATTAGAAGTCTAAACCTGATTTGTGAGCAAGCTCATCATGTAGACCAATAGGGTGAAAGGATTTAAATCTTGAAATATAACCTGGCTCTCTGATATGTTAAAAAGAAGATTAAGCATTATTGTTGTTATGCAGCTATCATTTTTTGAGATAACTATACTGGTAATTCCTAAAATGCACTAAGCAAAATATTTATTTATATCTGGTTAACTCTTAACAGTTAAATCATCTATTAGTCAATTCTGTACCTAATAATTGACTTAATAACTTTTATTTTCATTAAAAGTCGTTGAGATGTTTAAATATTTAAAAGAAAATTTAAATTAATTAATCGAAGCTTCATTTTAATTATTCCAAATACAAATTAATACAAAAATATATTCTATGTGTTTGTAACATTTTATTACGTTTTAACATAGCTTATTAATCGTGTTATAAACAACGAATTTCGACAGTAATAATTCATTAAAACTTTGATTAATTTCGTGCATTTGTGACGCTTATTTTTTTAAAATATAATTATATTTATTTCTGTTTTAATAAATGTTTTAATGTTCGATTATTTTTTAAATGCTAACAAAATTTTCTGAAATGTTGGAAACCCGTTTACTTGAGGTAAGTCATTTGACAGATCATTTTTATAATCATCAGATCATTTTTATAATATTAAACAGCACTTACTTAAGACTAATGGTATAGATTTTTAAAATATAAAATATTCAATTGAACATCATGTATTGAATGGATTTTAATTAAAGGAATTTTTCTTCCAATTAACGTTCAAACATAAAAGGACTTTTATTTGAAAATTCTACATTAAATGAGTTGGAAAAAAAGTAATATTCAGTAGATTTTCTTATAAATGAAAGGAGAGAAAGAAATGATTCAAACTTAAAATAATAAGCTATTTAAATTTGAATGCAAATCTTGTAATAACTAACATTAAGGCTATAAATTTTGCGATTTCATAACACAATTTCGAATAACTTATTTGTCACAGCAAAAAATATAATTGCGGTAGGCCAGCAAAAGAGAAATGAGCAATGGATTGTTAAGTCATCTCAATACAAACCAAGTCAATCACTAATGTTTTGAAGGAAACTATGTGTTTTTAACTAATTCTAGTTATACACATAGTTTCCTTCAAAACATTAGTGATAATAATAACATTAGAGTAAATATCTATTTATTGGTATGGACTGGATATTTAAAGATCAGTTTTGTGTTTACGCTTCCTTTTCGTTAATAGAAGAAGAATTAAAATTACGAATAACATCGTTGAACGCTTCTCAATATTAAAATATTTAACTCCTTACACATTTTGTTGTCTCAAAATACACAAATAAGGAAACAATAAAATTTAAATGCTTACACACAGCACACGCGTAAATATAAATAAGATACATATTTAAAGCTTAATTAAGCAAAACTCTCAAGTGTTTATTTTTCTTTTTTTAATATCCATAAAAATAAAATAATAAATATATTTTCAATATATCTTATATTTTTGGCTTAATATGAATATTGATAGTTATTTTTGAAAATTTAATAAATAATAATAATATCAAAATTGCTCAATTTTGTAATGCATCTGCAGTGTTTTTTACTAAATAGAAAACTGGACTCTAAAAGTAAATAAAATACTCTTTAATAATTCTTCTCATCATCTCCACAAGCAGCTTATTCTCCCTCATTCATAAGCAACAGACGTTTCCCATGTGAGATTTCAGAAGCATTTGAACAAGCCCTTCTTTTTCACCAGCCCTGTGATTTACTGGTATACACAGTTCCAAGAAGAAATACCCTGAGGCGATCGTGGACCCTCAAAAAGGATGAACAGTCTTCAAGGTAAATATATGCGAAGAAAATCCACGTTGAAACACACTAACCAAGTTCCAAGTATACAAAGTTCCAAGAAGAAATACCCTGAGGCGATCGTGGACCCTCAAAAAGGATGAACAGTCTTCAAGGTAAATATATGCGAAGAAAATCTACGTTGAAACACACTAACCAAGTTCCAAGAAGAAATGCCCTGAGGCGATTGTGGACCCTCAAAAAGGATGAACAGTCTTCAAGGTAAATATATGCGAAGAAAATCTACGTTGAAACACACTAACCAAGTTCCAAGTATACAAAGTTCCAAGAAGAAATACCCTGAGGCGATCGTGGACCCTCAAAAAGGATGAACAGTCTTCAAGGCAAACATATGCCAAGAAAATCTACATTGAAACACATTAACGGAAATTATTCTGGCGTGGAGGGTTAATGATCACCTTTCCCCAAAGCGGTTAAGTGAGATTTCCGGTTCATACCCTCTTTTAAATTTGTCCCCCATTGAGTTAGGAACTATCTTTTCTGTTTAAAAAGATGCTTTGGTGTGACTAATAAGTTAAAACTCACCAATCAACTCCTCCAATCTCTGTAAGAGCGACCGCCCCAAAGCAACCGTCTCAATGGCACTGAAGCTCATTTCAAGACTTATTTGAACCAAGTCCCCTTAAGTGTGTGCCACCCCCTTATGGATTTTTTTTCAAATTCCGTATAAGAGAAAGCAACTATGTGCTCATACAAGTAAAGTACACGTACAAAGATTCGGTAGATATGCACATCACAACGGTGAAACAAACAGGAATATACATGAAACACAAAGATTTTAATAATAGAAATTTCGACTGTGAGATTTGAATGTAGCTTTATGTTTCGTACAAGTTATTTCTTCACTGAATGAGCACAATAATCTTTTACTCTGAAAGCAAAATTTACATTCATCCTGTACAAATAATGTATGTACTTAATGATAAACTGACCTTCCTAATTACAATTTTAATTGAAGATAAAAAATAATGTAAAGAGTGTTACAGAACATTTTAAAATTTATATAAACAATAGGCTAAAACGCATTAGAAAATTTTCTTGAGGTCAAAATTAAAAAAAAAAAACTTTATTTATAAGAATTCATAATAAATTTGAATAGATTTTCTAAAATAATAAATAAATAAAAGGAATTCAAATCTATTACTTAGCATTTTTACATAGATTTATTACTCATTTTATTTTTTTATAAAAAAATATAAATAATACATTCTTATTAGAAAAAATTATTACTATCTAGAAAATTAAATAGTTTATTTCTTCATGAATTATGCTTAGAAATCAAACACTATGAAATATGAACAATAAAGGTTATAGATTTAAAAAACCCAAAAAAATGTTTTGAAAAAAATATGCTATTCAATTGACTTAAAAAAAAAAAGAAATTTGTTTTTTAAGAGTACCTGCAAAACTCGTAATTTATCAACATCATTTCTTTATCATGCGAAGAAATGTGTGAATGATATATTCTATTTTGAATCCAAAACAATGGTAAATGCTCATATCATACAATATTCATGGAATATAACAATCAAAGTAAATCTATTAAAATGAAAAAAATCGTGAAAGATCTTATCGTCTTTTAAATGTTTGCTACTTCAGATCAAACTAAAACTAATTATTTAGCACGAAAGAAGATACAAAAATTATTTCTAAATCAAGAAAAGGAAACTTATTTCATTTATATTGCTTTCTCACAACACTTATATCTTAAATGATTATATTAAATATTTATATAACATTAGAAAAATATTAACTTCATTAACAGAAGATATAAAAGTAATTGTCTAGTGTGTTAAAAATATATTAAGTCAAATCAATATTTCAATGGAAAATCTTTGAAATTGGTAAATTTTTCAATATTTTATTAAAAATAAATTTCCTTCTCAATGTAAACGAATATATAGGTAGCACATCCGTTGAATCAAATAAGTACAAATGTGCATTATATAATTATAAAAATCAACAATATACAACATCTATCTATTAAAATATGCTAATTTCTATTAATAAAACGTACGAAAGAAAGGCCATGATTGTTAATTTGAGATTATTTTCTTGGGTCTTTAATTATGCTAAGAGAGTATTAACTCAATTCAATTATCTTCCTTTACCCAATTAAGTTCGTGGGTGTTTATTGTAGCAAGAGATAATGTTTGGGAATATATATACTGAGAGAGAACCCCAGAGCAGGATGAGTTGGAAGATGAATCTGCCTGACCCCGATGTCGTTCTTCTCAAGCGACAGTTTAATTTTTTAGCAGATTGTTGCCTATCAAGATTATTCAATTACGGAATGAGTTAAAAGGGACAGAATGTAGGAGAAGGATAATTTACTGCCTGGCATTTTGAGCAGGTAATTTGTTTTGTTGTGTTCTGGGGTAACATTCTATTTCGACAATTTGGAAGACCCCAGCGAATTTGTTGGTTTCTGCGGCTAAAATTGAGGCAACTTGCTTTGTAATCAATCACGTGAAAGATAACGGTTTTGCCAGCGGAATAAACTTTGTTCTTAATGCAGGATAATTATTGGATTTTCTTTGGGTTATACGGCACATACAGAGCAGTACGGAAAGTGATTTTGTTTTCATTAGATTGAAAACTTAGTTCTTGGCTTTTCTTTTTGATACTTTCTAAAATAATGAGAAATTTGAATTTTTGTGTTTTATTTGAAATTACTTGCGATATAGTTTAATAAATAAATTCAGTACAAAAACTGTTACTAAAGTATTTTAAATAATTATATATTTGTTACTTTTTATTTTTTGATTTGATTTTTAACTTTAGAAAGTTTATGAAATAATTGTAATTTAATTTTTTTATTGCCATTTTGTTATAGAACTTAACACTGATAACTACACATGAACAAAATAATTTTAAATAAATATTTCCCTTATTTCCTTAAGCTAGTCATTGCCTATCAAATACGTACATTTCAAATGAGAGCATATTTAACCCACTTGAATATCGGATCAAATTAAGTATCACGAGGGCAAATTAAGTATCACTTAACAACACGTGTGAAGTATCTTTCATCACAGACATTTTATTAATAGACAACAGCTGATTAACACAGCAAATAATTATTTTGATGTAATATGCAATGCAATGGCATAAAAATTTAAATATACAGTATATTTGTAATCTGATTATTAATCTGCAAAATCACTATTTTAAGTTAAGAGGTTTATTAAATTATTTGAAACTTCATTTAACATTTTTTAAAAAATGTAAATATCAGACACTTATATTAAACTATTTATTAAAGTATAACTTTGGAAACAAAATAACAGTTTTATTTACTTTTGTTTTTTTCTTTTGGAATTGATAAAATAAAACTTACCGACATTGAGAAAAATTCCGTAAGTTTTGAAAAATCTGTACAATTAGATACAAAATTTAAACATTTAGTTCTTCAGAAATAAAACTTTTGGTCAGTGAAATTTATTTTAACCATTTATGGTAAAATCAATAATCAAAGGCCTATATACACTTCCAATGCAAGTCAATATGTTATACAATATATTTTGTCCATTCTTAAATCTCCAGTTGGAAAAGAAACTTTCTTTGTAACTTGGCAATAGTTCAAAAGTTTAACGGTAAAAATGACTAAAATTTAGGAAGCACTTTCTTTCTAAATACTTGGAGGAAGTCCAAAACGCCTTCTAAACTTAAATAAAAATAGAATAGTAGTTTTGAATCAACGTAAATGTCCGATTTGTTCTCGTATTGTTGTAAATCACATTCAATTCTTTTTTCTGTTTGGATAAACTGATAAAGCAATATTCTATAGTAAAATACACATGCGTGGAGGGCATTTTTGTAAATGACATTCATTGAATAAGTTTCATAATCATTTAATTTGTAAAATATTAAATTTCCTTACATAGCTATATATGTATGAAAAAAGTTTTGTATGTTAGTGTTTGAACTAATTGATTATCAAAAATAGTAATATAAGTAAATAATCAACTAAAAAACATTTAATATATTTGCTATAATTTAATTAACTATTTTATACCAGAAGTGGTTTAATTAGAGTTTGGTTCACTTAAAATATAAGCCTTCAAAATTATTCATCAAAATTGATAGTCTCTCATTAATTTGAATCTTCTTATTTTGTTAAATTCTTCATATTTCTGAGCTTATACTAAAAATAGAGAAATGTTGATTGTCTCATTAGACTAAAGACACATTCAAATAGTGATGATGGTTATTCCAATACTTATTTTTCCTAAGTTATCATCTATTTATTATTCGTTTCAATAATTAGTAATTTATTGAGGTTCCATCTATTTTGAACCAAATTATGTTTGAACCAAAAAATTATATCTTTTTATATAGGAAAATGTTGGAAAAAAGACTTTGTGTTTTATACATTCCACAAATGATGTATTTTTTAGTGTTTCTCTTAATTTCCTAAAACATTAATATAATTTAGTATTCAGAGACTTATTTCAGTTCGTAAATTATAAACAGTATAAAATAATAAAAGCTTCTACAAAATTTATATTATAGATTAAATCAAAAATAGCTTCAGATGCAACTGGGTAAAACTTATGTTGAAATCACCCGATTATAATTTTCTGGGTTTAAATAGATTTTTTTTACAAAATATATAATTTTTATTTGAAATTCTAACAACTTTTTGGTGTAATACATATTTTATATTAAAATACTGAAAAATTCCTAAACTTGGAAGCCAATAAGGGCAAATTTACCATGTGTAGCTTTGGGGATTTAAGCAGAACAACAAGTGGTTACAGAAAAAAATATACAGTGCACAAGGTGATGGTTTAATGAGCGATTGAACAGTTTGAAATTAATTTGCTGAATATTGCTTAAGGGGGTTTCTCCAAAAATGGCGACAATCTTCTTCTGTATTCGAGAAAAATTTGGTGAAATCAACAAGAGATAGTGCAGCAACCTAAGAAATCAGAAAGTTCTTTTCATATATATGAGTTAAAATGAGCTACCTCTTACAACTTTCCTATTTTTAACTATTTAAAGGGGGAAAAAAAAACCTTCAAAAATGAAGAAATGCAATTTATCACGAAGTTAGAATGCCATACATTTTTCTTTAATCCAAAAAACATTTTCTTTTTCAAGGAAGAAACTGATAAACTTTGAAAAAACATGCAATATATATATATATTTACAAATCCTAATATATTATAAAAAATGCGATTATTGCTCGGGTGTCGTATGATGACAATCTATTTAGACATCTATACGGTGTATCACATCTATCTAGACAATGCTATTTAATTTCTCTTTCACAATCCACAAATTAGTTTCACAGTTAATAACTCTCACTAGTCTGGGCAGTTTAAAATTAGTTTACTTCATGCAAGTCATTTTAATGTACGTGCTCATATGCTTCTTTTTCTCTTGTAAGAAAAATTTGTAAAATATAATTAACAGCATGTATAACACTTTAATGGGAAAATTCTCACGATTCATTGACAAAAATACCCCTCATTAAAATACTAAGCTTCAGAAAACTTAACGAAACTGAGCAAACGTAATGACCTTTCTTTTGTAAAAATGTTTAAATATTTTTAGAAGATGGTAATTAAACGAATTATACTAGGTGTGTATGCTGATTTCAAATATAGGCTGTTATTTTGGGAAATTTTCTCATCTTCCTTTTCTAATTATTTTATGTTTCTTTGAATTTTGTGATTAGTAGCATAAATACAAAGATTTTGCATATTTTTAAAGGAAAAGGCATTTTGTTTCATAAACTTTATTTAACACGAATCAGTTATTAATAAAACATTCGAAATCCAAATAATATTTGCTTTGATAGAAACATGAATTTGATAGTAAATGTATCTAAAGTAAACTTCAATTTAAATTAGTTATAACTAAATATAAGTACTAATAACAATATTGCTTATAAATAATGATGATTTGATAAATTATATAATTAATATTTTGGGTTATAAAATTATTTATTAATACTAAAATTTTTATCATTTTTTCATTATTATTTAAAAACTAATTTAAAGATTTTCAAGTTAAGTATACATTTCTTAAATAAGTACGTGCACACAAAAACTGAAAAACATATTGAATAAACATTTACTCATATTTTGAATATTTTAATAAGTTACACAAAAAATGTAATTAAAATTGTTTTTCTTTTAACACAATGGGATTTTTTTTCTACTTTTTGTTAGTTTAATTAAACAAAATTTAACTTTGCGTCTACCTTTATGATCAATCAAAATATTCACAAATGAGCCTTTTTCTATTTATTTCTAAAATTTTGCATTATAATTTCAATCGAACACGAATCATAAAATCCTGTTGAAAAAAAACAAGTTTCAGTTACATATAATTAATATAATTGTGTTGTTTTTTCTTTGTCATGTTCCTTAATATAATATCATAAGTGTTTAAAAAATAATAGTGAAGGCAAAAATGTACAAGAGTAACTTTTTTTTTTTTTTTTTTTTTTTTTAAATTGTGAAAAGCATTTAAATTGAAATGTGGTGTATGAAATAAAATAAA
>JAPDSC010047413.1:0-34775 GCA_026290005.1 Latrodectus geometricus
ATAAACTTTTTACTGAAACTTTCTTTTAATTGGCGGAACCAGTATTATACATTTTTTCCTTCTCGTTTTCTATAGTAAATAGACCTTTTTTGTAGCAGTCATTCAGATAAACCTATGCTTCATCAAGGGTCACAATGTATTTCCATTTATTTTCTGCTAAATGGTTTTCATACAGGACTCTACAAAATCTTTATTGTTGAGCCATATGTCTCTGCAAAAGCTGGTGAACATTATGTTTTTTTTTTTTTTTTTTTTTTTTTTTGATTTTAAAAAGTTGTAAATCTTGTTTTGTTATTTTATTTATTGATGCTACAGACGTTTTCAAAAACTTGGCAGTTGATTGCTGTGTTGGCGGATTTTCTCTTGTTACCCGCGATTTCACTTTAGAAACATTTGATACAGTACTTACCTTTTTGTTATATTTATTTGCAGACTTTTTTCCATGTAGGAATAATGATTGATGGTTTTTACCTGTCTGATTAATAAATTAGTTTATTTCGCACTTAGAAATTTCAATGTCATGCATTTTACAACATTTTTGAATTCTGTAATAAGAATATTTCTCTTCGGAAAGTGCAAAAAACAAATCCTTTAATCCACAGCTTGTTTATATGCGACATAAAAAAGTAAAAGTAGTAAATAAAAGTAGCAGATGATATTTCTCATTTCAAATAATAAGCTTTTGCCAAAAAATTTTATTCTAAAACATTTATTTTTTTAATTCTTATAAAATCTTCTAAAAATGTGTTAATTCACTCTGTATTTATACTAGCTATTGAGCATCTAAACCTTTTATTATTTAATGATTCTAACTATAAAACTAAAATTCATTCATAAACTTAAGTCTGAAATCAGGGAATGACTTTTTCTATTACTTCAAATATTTATTACAATTATACCATATATATTTTGTATAAAATCAGATTCAAGGTTTATTAAAACCCAGCATTATGGTATTGCTCGTTTTTTCACCAGTTTTTATCTAATATTAGATAGAAATTCAAACAAAGCTTTTCACTGTGTTTGAGCTGTTTGTATATATATTAAGAAACAAGTATAATTGAATTCGCTAAAATTTATGATATATTTGAATGAGGGTACAATTTGTTTGAGGCACCAAACAATTAAAAAATTATTTTTCATGTATTGTCTTTGGTAGTTAGATAAGCGAATGAATGTCTGGAGGACTCATTTTGCTGCGCAAGTTTTAAACGTAAATAAGTAATTTTATATGAATTTTCATGTTTTAAATATTTTACAAGATTCACACAGACTGTCGTTTGTATTAAAGGAGTTGGTTTAATTTAAAACTAAAATTAAATTATGGAATTCTGCGATAAATGGATATTATTTATAAAAATAACACTTCAAATTATTAAAATTATTAACTATTGAACAAAAGGGAAGTTGAACATGTTAAATATTATACATTTAACAATTGGCTAGTTATATATCCCTATGTTTAAGTTTTCAAAAATATATTGTAATATGGCTGTTCTGGCAAACATAAGAAATTTTAAGTAATAAGTTACAATTTGTTGATCATAACATTTCTTTTTTTTTTCGTTTAATGATAAAACAATTATTTTCTCTTTAAAACTTATTTTACGAATTTAATAAAACTATAAATACAAAGTAAAATATATAATATTATAATATTGTTTCTAAAATTATCAGTAAAGTGTAGGACAAATGTTAAAGTAAATTATTAGTTATTGGTACTTCATTTAAATATCATACTCTATTTCATAATTAAAATTTAAATAACTAATGTAAAATATTAATTGAAATATATCGAATTAATGAAAGAAAGTAAATATATTTTATTAGAACTTTAAACAAATTCATTCTAATGGTGTAAAATTTTAATTAAAAAATCAATGAGTGTCTTAAATTTAATGGGACTTGAAAGGATGTCATTAAAGATTCCAAGTGTATTATAAAGGAATTCTCGAATAACAATCTATTTTTATCATGAATATAAGACCGTCTTCTTTTCCTTTTCACGATACTCTTTTATGTTAATGATTACTTGGAACAATTTATTTGGCAAATACTATAATAGTTTGAAAATCTAAGCTTTTCATGGATTAAAAGCATTTTTAAATGAAATATTTAAATTTATGTAGCTCAATAATTTTACTACTTTAAAATTCTCTAATTTTAAATGTAGATGCATGTGTTTTTAATTGTTAATTTAAATTGCTATGAAGTAAAAATTAAACAATATATTTAGTGTTTTCTCATACCCATCATTTCTCTTATACATGCAGACGATAAAAATTTCATTTTAGAAATATGTAAATTATTGTGTCATTCAATCATAATTTGCTAGTGTAAATATGTGGCAAGTAAATATAAACTGCATGTAACATTTAAAAATTTTACTTCTTTTATACATATGTTAATGAAATTTAGTTTAAGCAAAAATCGAATATCAAAAAGTTTTCTATATACTTCACATTTAATTTCATTAGTAATGAATCCAATAAAAGTTAATTTTTAAAGAAATGCTTTTTTATCATTGAAATTGATAAAAATAACTTTTTTAAATTAAAAAAAATTAATTTATGAATTTAAGTAGGCTGAAATATAATTACATAGTAATGATATCTTTAAATTAAAAAAATGAATTTATTATGAAAAAAATCACAAATTAAGTATTGAATAAAACCTTCCTTTATATTACATCTTCATAAATGCAGTATTGCATATTATATAGAAAAATATAATATGTACGAAAATTTCAAAACATTTCTTACCTAAAGAGATGAATTAGCGTCTTTAAATCTAATAACATGTAAGATATCTCGAGTTTAGGAATGTCTCGTAAATTATTAGTCAAACTTGCGAATAAACATTTTGGAGCATAACTATAAAATAAATGTCAAAAGAAATATGTTCTGATAATGACTTGAAAATACTATTTTGCTTTCATTCTTGGCAAAACAGAAAAACAATCAAAAGAAACAAAGATTCCGATCAATACCTTAGTAAATGGGATCAACACTGCATTCAAAACTCTTTTTCTTATCATAAAGCTATACAATTAAGTGTAACAAACATATTGGTTTACAGCAGAGAATTGAATGGTTTTCCTTCACATTAATTTTCAATCATTTAATATTTTGATGTAAAGAGATAGGATATAATAAAATGCTGAACTTCAATAATAATCAATTAATTCAGTTAGTGATGCATTCTATTTTTTTTCTAATAAAATCCATTAATTGGTAAAAGACAAATGATTCGTATTTATATTAACGTAAGTTAATTTATTAAATTAAGTTCTATTCAATTATTATTTCAAAAAATTCAATAAAAAATTATTTTTTAATAAGCTAATCATTTTTCTATCAAATAAATGCATTTAATTTATGTTAGTCAAATTTGCAAACAAACATTTTGGAACATAATCAATAAAATAAATGCCAAAAGAAATATGTCCTGATCATGGCTTGAAAATACTATTTTACTTTCATTCTTGGCAAAACAGAAAAACAATCAAAAGAAACAAAGATTCTGATCGATACCTTAGTAAATGGGAACAACAATGAATTCAAAATTATTTTTCTTATCATAAAGCTATACAATTAAGTGTATATACATATTGGTTTGCAGCAGAGACTTGAATGATTTTCCTTCGTATTAGTTTTCAATCATTTAACATGTTGATGTAAAGAGATAACATACAATAAAATGTAGAACTTCAATAATAATCAACTAAATCAGTCAGATGATTCATTCTACTATTTTTCCTAATAAAATCCATTCACTGGAAAAAGAAAAATAGTTCATATTTGTACTAACGTAAGTTAGTGAAATGAATTTATCAAATTAAGTTCTATTTAATTATTACATCATATTACATCGTAAAATGTAATAAAAAAGAGTTTTCTTTTTTAATAAGATAAATAT
The DNA here is from genome assembly GCA_026290005.1 of Latrodectus geometricus. NCBI lineage: Eukaryota > Metazoa > Arthropoda > Arachnida > Araneae > Theridiidae > Latrodectus > Latrodectus geometricus. The sequence continues at coordinate 3,919 of JAPDSC010047413.1, forward strand.
TTTTCTGTCAAATATATGTTTTTAATTTATGTTACCAAATGTTTAAAATTTATATAACTGTAAAATTTAAGAGACTATTTATTGAACACTTCACGTATAGTAACCAAATAAGTTTAATAACATATTGTTTAACTACCTGTATTACAGACAATCAAAAATTATTTGGATTTTAATGATGATTTTTCAAAGTAAACTGCTCTTTGTACTTTTTAATTTAAAAAGACATTATAGACTAATAGATTCCTCTTTATTTGGGAATCATCTTATGTAGGAGTGAAAATAATATAAATGAAAATATATGAAAAAGCTTATATAAGCATTTCAATTTTAAACAGTATTTTTTAAGATAAAGATTTATGCATTCAAAAATAATAAAAGAGTGCCTTTGTCGTTTTCCTAAGTGTTTTGAATTTTTTCAGTAAAATTTATAACATGACTACAAACTACACAGTTATTAAAGATGATTAAAAAACTTGTAAAATGTTACACAAAATGAACGTCACATTATTTAGTCATGTAGAATGTTGAGACGTAGTGTAACTTTAGAAATAATCGATTAATATGAAATAATCTATTTCCGTTAATAACATTATGCGATGGAAGTGTTTTTAAACTGATTCCATATATCAATATCGATTTCTACATTCGACACCTAATTAAATTTGATTTAGTTGCATCTCAATTGAAATTGAAACAATTTATTATAAAACAACATTCATCTAAATGAATTCAATAAAGTGCCCAACAGTTTAGCTATCATAGTTAAATTTATTGATTTTTTTAACATATTATTATAGTTTTCATTAAAATGAAATCTGTCTTCATTGCAAAAATCCATACATACAATGTGGTGCCAGTGAGATCTAAACTGTACCTTAATGGATTTGAAATCCTCGCCAATCACCAAGCGCTTTGTAATTATGAACCATGATCAAGTCACGAGGTGACACACCTGATGTGACACCCTCTGATCCATATCCAAACAAAGGGTTCCAGCGGAAGGGTTTTGGCGATCTACATTAATGTGGGCATATTCAAAACCCATGAAGATCCTACAATCCCAGTGATTAAGAATATGAGCACCCTCCCAATCACTGCCCGCGGACAATCATGTTTCATTTTGTTGATACATTATAAAGATAAAAATAATTCAAATAAATACTAAACTTGCTTAAATTTTTAAAAAAATCTTTGCTTATATGAATCTTCTAAGATGTCATAATTATCTTAACAATTTTGTCTCATGCTTGAGGTTGGTCATTTGAAATTTTTAGGCTTTAGTGACAAATCATAAATAAATCTGTTTGTGTGTGTAAGAAGTATAACAAAATCAAACTATAAGTGAATCAATCAAAAGACCAGAGGAAAAATAATGCTCAAACAACTCATCATTCTATTTATTTTATTTATTTAAGTAGTTAATAAATGAACAAAAACCACACACAATCTATAGACTCTGACAACTGGCCAAAGAATGGATATCTTGAAAAGAACTGTCGAATTTTTTTTGGCAATAAACTATACGACGCAGATGAATGGAGACGTGACAAATGAGGTCTCTTATAGACAGTTGACGACAGAAAATGTCTCACTCTGAGGGTCATTCATCATTTTCAAAAAGGAGAAAAAGTGTCAGTGAGTATTTCTATATTTTTCATAAAGGCCGTGAACATCTTGTTCAAATTTTTCAGAATTAGAAACCATCTTTGGAGCTTTAAGTGTTACTTTATTTAAAGTTTTGTTTAAGATAATATCTTTACCACAATATTTTCTATCTCTAAAGTGTTTAAAGAACTGATAAGAATAGAATACAAAAGTGTGCAATAATGTCAAATATTGTTTTTCGTTATATTATAACTTCAATAACATTAATATATATGACTACCTTTTCCAGATAGTAATGTAAGATTAAGTATGATGAATTTATCCACTATTTTCGTCAAAATAGCATACGATAACATGTTAAAATTAAAAAAATTAAAAACAAACTATATTCTTAAATTATTTTTTTTTTTATTTATTCCTTTAATTTAAAATTTCAACATTTTTTTTATCTATAAAAAAGCGAAGGATTTTTTAAACGCACCTATCAGTAATTTTATCTTTATTTTATGAAGAATATTTTCATAATGTCTTTGTATTGTTATTTTCCAGAAAAGATATTGTATTCAAGTAACATATCTACTTGAATGCAATATGTCACATTTATGAAAAATTAACTGACAATTTATTCCATTAAATCATCCATTGATATTTTAAATGTTAATGTAAAATAAATTTTTAAATATTCCTCTCTATGCTTTTATTTCATAGCAGTATAAAAATCTTTTAAAACTATACTGATTTCTTTCGCAAAAAATTTACTCTTCCAATACTTATAGTTATGGAAAATATTTACCACAAGGAACCAAAAATGATCTTATAATAATGAGTTACAACGAGTATCAATACGAGTATTATTGAATATTAGTAGATCATTGAAGCATATAATAGGAAATAGTATTAGGATATCCTATAAAATCAATCAAGGATCCTATGCTAGCTGAAGTCAAAATACAAATAATATTTAAATGAATTTATGAATCTTAGTATAGTCATTAATTTTTATTTATTTGGACATAAATCATTTCATTCAAGTAATCTGAATTCTGTGTCTGATGGAAAACTGGTATTTATTTAACTTTTTATTTAGTGTTGTATAATTCTTAAAGTAATATATTTATATTATTTCCTATTTAACAATACTATGTGGTGATTTAATTATGTAAACATAAGATTTTTAATATTTTATATAATAAATAAAAATACGTTATATAGCTTTAAATATAATTTCAAAATTAACTGATAAATTTAGATTATTTTTATTTGATAAATTTAGAAATGTAACCAGTAGATTTAATCATGGAAATGTTTTTTATTTAACTTTTATGGTATTATTAATCGATAAAGTAAATTTTATTTTAGGTAAAATCAAATTTTTTATTATATTCTGATTACATTAATAAATTTTGTTTTTAAGTAAGTTACCTTTTTTCTCATTATACTTTTGTCACTTAGTGACCCAAAAAATTTTTAAACTTTTTTTTAAAAAAAGTTATTACTTATGTAAACTTGATACTGCATAAAATACTCAAAGTTGGTTAGAATTGAATTAATTTAATTTAATTTTTTCTACTATCAAGAATTATATTTTTTGAAATTTGTCCATTTTCATTCATATGACCATCATAGTTCCTAATCATACATGATTTCTTTGTACAGTGCTATAACAAATGGCATGTTATAACATCTACATCATACTGTTATATACCCATATCTTTTAAGCCCATTTTACTTCATATTAAATCTCAATCACTCACTGAACTTATAACTTCACACTAATATTTTAATAATAAAATAATATTTAATAGCAAAATAAAACTGTAAAAGATAAAGTTTGACTTTGATTTCTTAGCAGATATTTTCTGTATTATATAGCATATAGAACGCGCATAGGGTACTCAAGCGAACATATGAAACATTTATAATTGTATAAAATCTAGTTCGTTTTGGTTGTAAATATTTGAAGGTCATAAATATTTATTTATTAAAAAAACTTCTTACATATTTTCCAGTTTCTCTTACATTAAAATAAAAATAATGAATATAATTGAGTTTAGAATATGCTTTGTGTTTCTCCTTTATATTTAAAAGGTCAATTAATAATCTATTTAATGGTGCAATAGTAATCTATTGTTGTGGTTTTTCAAACTGGTTCATATATCATTTTATTTTCATGATGTGTTACCTTGATATTAAAATTAAAAATATTTTATAAATAAACATTATAAAAATATTAAATTTTCAGAAAATAAATTAAAATTTATTAAAATATCATAGTTTTTGCTGTTATCTTGATAAACAAATATTTAAGTTTTCCATTTAATAAATGTCCTTGATAAAAGTAAACTACAAATATGTGAATGATTTCAGATCTCATTAAGAGTTGTCCTGCATTATATGTAGTTAAATTGCTACAAATGTGTGGCTAGACATACTAATATGATTATATTTAATTACATTTTAAAACTGAAAATATAACTGTTTTAGCATAATATATTTTTTATAATTAAATTACATGGATAAGTTTTGTGGTTTCAAAAATTATATGAAAATTAATCATCCGACTCACTTAGTATCATGAAATGCATTAAAGTTTGGAATATAGATGCCTTAAAAATAAAGACTCATCAGTTATATTGGTTATAATAATCTATTTTATGATAAAAAATAAAAAAAAGCTTAAAATAGTTATTTTCAGAAATATAAATATTTTATTATATTGAAAAATAAAAGTTATATTCGATAAAGTAATCATTAGAATAAACATTAATGTAATGAAATAATTTCAAATGATCGTAAGTAATCTATGGATTTATATGGTAAAGAAATGAGTCATTTTAGAATTTATAAATTTTAACGAATTTTACTGTATAATACAATCCACAAAGTGTATGTGTGTGTGTGTGTGTGTGTGCAAAGAAGTCTTGTGTCTGAGGTCTTTTCATAGAAAGATAGTAATATTTAAAATATTTGCAACAGTATTCAGCAATGTGCTCCTAAGGCAATAAAAGCTAATTTGTTAATCTAAATAGAAAAAGAAAACATTTTAAAAGAATAACATATATTTCTTTAATCGTAAATTAAAGTAAGTTGGGCTATAAACATAGAATTAACGTCATTGAAGATTCTAAATATTATCATAGCAGGATTATTAATAAGGTCAGTAAAGAGGAAGAAAATCGTTGTTTATTATGCGTTAATGGCTTCCATTTACCTAACCATGAAAAATTACAATATCACATGAGATAACATAACGAATACTTTAATAGATATAGAGGATATCTAAAATTATGTTTACCTACTAGTGGGCATGAATTGGTACAGATTACCATTCACAAATTTAGTTATATTCTAAAAAATAATTCTTCAGCCATATTTTAATTTTTACTTTTATATGATTAGGAAAATAATGGGACCAAAGTTGAAGTGAATAGAAAAAAAATATACAAAGAGAATAATGTATGTATATGTGCACATAATTCATGATATTATTGAGAAATTATTGTCTAGTACAATAACATGTATATCAAAATATTAAATAAATTGACAACACCATTAATTAATATTTATCATTCAATATTATCGTTATGACAATAGAGGAAAATAAAAGGTGTTAAAAGAGGTTTTCTTTAATAATTGTAATTAATAGATAGTTCATTATATGACTAACAGATAGTTTGTTACATAATTTATAAGTAGATTGTTATATAACTTAGAAATTTATCAAACGGTTCAAATGCTGTTAAATTTTAATAAATTTCAGTTTGCTGAAAAACATTTTTCATTGACTTTTTACATTTGTTTTTTATTAATACTGCACCATATATAACCTATTGTTATAAAAAACAACAAATAAACGGTATAAATTTATTATTTTGAGAGAATAAATCATGAATGTGTAAATTTGTTATTATTTATCTATGATATATATTATATTTTATTGCAAAAAAAAAAAAATTGTGAGATTAGATTTGGCAGTAACTTATTTGATGCCTAAATTTCGTCGTCATTTTTAAACCTGCCGAAACATTATCTCATATAAGAATAAAAAATACCCTTTTGATACATGTGTTTTAGGAAAAAAGTATTCTCCATAAGTACTGTATACTTCCAGAAAAAAAAAACTGGAATCTTGTGTCGCGTAGTGAAACTACAAAAGAAAGTTGAGAAAAACGAAAAAGCTTCTCTTCAATTTCAAAGGAATATCTCGTGAATACCATTTTTCTTTTGCAAAATTGATGAAAAGGTAGTTGACATTTTTTGGTCAGAATTTGTGAAGGAGGCCACTCCATGAGAAGAAATAAAGGCGAATAATAAATTGAAAAGTATACGTCAGAAAGAAAAGAAGAAAAGAAAAATGATAAGAAGGAAACTTTGAAGAAGTCAAAAATAAAAGAAAGAAATATTTTCTTGCAGTTGTTTAAAATAAAATATATTTTTTTCGCTTTTAAAAAATTCAAATTTTCTATTCATACGAAAATTTGTTAATGAATTAATTATCAAATATTTTTTTAGTAATTTAACTTTTAAAAAAATTATATATAAGATTAAAATATTTAAGAACTAAAAGTAGCATTTCATTCAGATAAATGAATCATTATTATTATTTTTTTTCTCTTTCAAAACTAATGAAAGTGAAATGAAAAGTTTAAATCTTATGTATAAACTATTTTAAAATAAAATGGTTGCAGATTACTTTTATTTCCTTTATGGATTTTATTTAAATAATATTTTTTACGTGTTTTATGTAATTTCAGAACGCAACTAATTTTAAAACACAACATTATTTTGTGATTTAGACAATAAATTGTAAAAGGACTGCCAAATGTATTTAATAATTATTCTAAAAAGAATATTATTAAATACATTTTAATAATACACATAATTCTGAATTTTTGTACTAAAAACATATAGTATGAAGTTAAAATTATTATATTTTAAAATGTTTCTTGTTTACAAGAGTTTGAAATAAATAAAAATTGTTGTAGTCTTTCAGCTAAAAGAGAATTATCCAACTTGTCATATATTAGATTGAGAAAGTGAATATCATATGTAATTCATTCAATGAGAATTTAGTCAATAAAATATTTCATCAACCGAAATATCTAGAGTGTAATGGCTCAACCGTCTCTCAGTAGCCATCGGCCTGATGTTTTAAGTTAGTGAGAAGTCAGGAGACCATGAAGACCAAAATAACTATTGAATATCCTCCTTATCAATGAAGACCTATAAATGATATTGAATTCATGTTCATGTATGATTTTGTTCAATTATGGCATATAAAATGTTTCTAAGTTAAAGCACAGCGTTAAGATATTATAAATTTACTAGTCAATATTCAAACTATCGTCAAATCAAACTAGTAATGTGCATATCATGTACCTAATGAATGAATATACTATCATATAAGGTGCATACATCACTTCCTAGAATGATTTCTTGTATTATTAAGTAGAATGCAACCAGATGATTAGCTTTCTTCTGGAAACCTCCTGACAACTGTATGACCATTCAGAAGCTACATTTAAAACTAGGACTAATCTGAATGGATGACATTGTGCCATTCCTGTATCAACCTTTGTCACTAGGCTCACCAGTATCACAGTCTATATTTATGCTGTATTGTCAAGGGAAGCAGATGAAATGGTCATCTTCTGACAACGTGTGTTGCTACTAATATTGTCGCCCTAGGCAAATACATGCAAATACAGCCCACTATCTATGAAAGTTCTTACCTTATCACCGAGAGGAAGTTAAAATACTTTACAACAACTTTAAAGCGTGGTGTCGAAATGTTGTTGTACTGCATCAACTGATACTAAATATTCTGTAAATAATCTTTAAAATATTTACTGTTACATTTCTTGACTAATGGTGTTGATGTGATTGCATGGTTTAGAAGTCCAACAACACATAATATTAGTCTTCTCAGTCGTTATTCATAACATCGTGAAAATAACTTGCATGTTCTTCAGATTTGACCCTCAATAAATCATCAAATTCGTATTCATATGTAATTAAATATATTTTTTAATTAATGAGAGTGGTAATATGATGTAATATGATGCTCTCAATAGGCAACAACCCTGCTTCAATTGAATTTTAATACTTGCTAGTAAGCATATCTTCTTGTACAAGACATGATACGATATTCTGAGCACTAAAATGGATATTCTGCACTAAAATGGATAATGGAGAAAACACTAAACTTAGAAATGAAAATTTTCAGAATGAGAAAGCCACTTCACAACTTTTATGCATTACTTCGTTTAATGTTTATCGCTCATGCGGGTTCAAATGCACTAAAATGATAATGATGGACTTTTGCTTTCTTCTTCGAAACTTTTTATAAACATGAGTTACTTCCATTTACGAACATATACTTGAAATGACAGACGTTACAATTTAACACGAAACACATAGTTTAGGGTTAGAAGGTAATGTTTTTTAATCCTCGTTTAAAAGTATTTTGAATTAAATGTTTAAACAATACATGTCTTAAACTACGTAGACGTGTAATTGTTAAAAATTATATACTTTAAGTCATGAATCTATTTTTTTAATTATGCAATTAGGTTAAAAACAAACGTGAAATATTCATACACCTTGACACAGTAAGAACAAAGTATTACTATTTTAACAATTAATAAAATCAAGCAGATAGCGTATTCAATATAAGGATATTGTTGCAGTTAAATTCAAGTAACTAATCATACTTCTAGTAACTTTCGGTAGAACAGTATTGAGAGTTCAGGGATTTTTAATGTAATAATGTTCAGTTGTTCAAAGGAAATTATCTAAAGTATAGTAACTAAGGCTAATTTTTAAGGCTAATTTTTACTTAAATTTTCTAAAAAACATTAAATCTAAATGAATCTTAAGAAACAGTTTCATTAATTTTTTTTCTGAGACTTTTTTAATGTATGAAGACAAACTTTGTAAATCATGAAAAAGTATCCAGATTTTTCAATATTTTATCAAAAAAAAGTATCTGTAACTCTTCAGGAAACCTAATTTTGTGAGTCATATAAAGACAAAAAAATAAAGAGAGAAAATATAATAAAACAAAAATATATCAGAAATAATGAATATATATGGAATAGTTGTTAATAAACATAGAATAACAGAACTTTGAGATTTCTATAGCATTGAGGTAAAGAGTTCGCATTACAGAATTACAGATTTCTTTTCTGCTAATCCAACTAGGACTGGTAACAATGTTTGTACCATATATAGAATTTTCAAAAATAAAAGTTAATGGATTATGTTTCAATTAGAACCTTATAAATCGATCACGAGAGAGAAAAAACATTTCGTTAGAAAATAATTTTTTATTAAAAAAAGACACATCAACTCTTTTGTTTGTAAGTAAATCACAGAAAATGAAGTATAAAGATGAATCAATAAGATTAGAGGGTTATTAAATGTGCTGGAGTTATTGAAAAATAAAGTTATTTTTATTCTTCACTAATTTACAAATAGGAATCAAAATATTAAAAAAAATAACAGTAACTTCATCTTTGTATTTGCTTTGTTTAAATAAATATATATTTTTTTAATATAAAGAAATCTACGTAATTACAATATATACTTTTTTACTTTTGCTCCTTTAATTGTGATTTTAACTACAATTAATACAAGGAAGCATTAAAAGAAAATATGTTCCGTGATAGGCGTAGTTAAATTTCCAAAAATCTTTATAGTTATCGACTCATTTTACTAATAAGGGAATAACTCTGAGCTCAAGCTTTGTATGTCACATAAAAATCTTAATTGCCTGCAAAAAAAAAAAAAAAATTAAAAACAATAAATTTCAGTAAATTGTAAATTTGTGTTCTGTTTTTACACTGAACAGAAAACCATATGAACAAACAGTAAAATTATAGAATTATAAAATTCGTGCTTCAATTTCATAAAGATTCCTGAGAAGTTTTTCATATTGCATCTGCAATAAGTATTGCAGATGCATAAAAATCTTTGCCAATAATCCGAATGACACTGATGAATGGGGATGTGACAAATAGAGTACCTTAAAGATAAATGATAACAGATTGTGTTTCAGCTGGAATCTCACTCATTGGTAAAGGAGGAAAAGAAGACTGCCAATAAAATGGAATTCATCTGTTTCAAGTAAATTATAAGAGAATATTCTAAATAATAACTTTTATGCGCTAGTGAGAGTCATTAACTTTCAATGTTAATGAACAAGATTTATAGAGTCAATATGTAAACAAATATTAATTTTGATGTTTAATATTTAATTATATTTCTTATAAATGATATGAAAGTAAGTTTTGATGTAAACATCAGTGAATTAAGATTTTAAAACTAAATGCTTTGAAATTGTGAACAGAAAAACACTGCAAATTAATTTTTATAAATATTTGTAGTGTAATTATTTTTTGATGAAGATAAAAATGAAGGCCAGTTACATGATTTGAATAAGTACGGAATTATAAGTCAACTGAGCATTGGATTATTTTCTTCAAAAAAAAATTAAATAAATAAATAAAACGGACTGATGTTCCGTTAAGTTAGTAAATTTAAACTTATGTTTCTAAAACTTAACTTTAAACATGAATAAATTAAAAATTGTTTATTGAATTATATAAAAAGAAAAAAATTCTGTTAAATATTTTTGTTTTGAGATGATTGCTTCACATCTGACTAAACTAAAATACATTACTTGTTTCAATAAAATATATTTCAAATAATCAAAAAGACAAAATGCATAGTTCAATTGAGTGATTAACAAGTAATTATAAATAAGCTTATTTTGAAATGAGTGAATGTGAGGCTGCTAATTATTATACTAGTATATTTTTCACGTGAGTTTATGAATTCACGTGAGTTGTATCATCGTTCATGTGTTTTATGTCTTCAAAACCTTTCTCTGAAATATTTGAATCGTAATTTGTACCTCGATTCCTTTAGCTATAGATATATCAGTGCATGTAAATAGGTAATCAGACAAACACAGTCATGTGATGTTTATTTTGTATACTGTGTATATATTCAAAGATCAAAATTTCACAACCGATATTTGGCTATTAAATAAATATTTGCAATTAAATATTTGTAAATGAGTCAAATTAAATGTTCCTGATAAGATGAGACTAATAAATTTATCGAATGTCATATATAAATGGAAGTACACATAAATAAATTAATCCTGTATAAGAAATTATGGAAATTTGGTTTCTATTTCTCATTTCTCTAATATTTTTTAGCATTTTTTCTACAAATGAAATTATTTTTATTTCGAATATGTGATATTAAAATTAAATGTTAGAGTAATTATGAATTTATTAAATGAATGGACTATTTTTTTTAATTTAGTAGAACTAGATCATAAAATGGTAAATCTTATAATGAGAAAATTTGTATTTTGACTGTTTTCTTTTTATAAACCTCTGTCATCAAAACTAAATTTTACAAGTCTTGTGCTTAAAATTTTCTTCCTTTTTTATCTTTTATGAAGATTGAATATAAAGGACTCAAATAAAAATACTATAAATATATTAAAGATATCTTAAATTTTAAAATTATTAAAATATATTAAATTTATAATCTATTAGAAAGCAAATGCAAAAATGAAATGAAGAAAATCCAAATTAACTATTTTATTTTGAGGAATTATTTATGTGAAATATATTTTTTTTATTATAATATACACAACAATACAAACAAATATCAAAAGCAATCTAATTTCGTAGGAAAAATACTGATAAGATATAATAAGATTCATTAAAGAAATAAAATTTAAATTTAAATAAATGTGAAGAGTTTTTGAGTAAGAAAGTTCAAGGGAAACAATGAGTTCCTTCAAAACAGCAAAAGCCACCATTTAACGAGTAAAAGAAAGTTGCATAATTATTTGATTTAGTTTAGAATATTGTAATCAAGCAGATAGTGTTTTGCTCTACAAACTTTTTGATACATAAATTGATATCTTGATTGTTAATTGGTTATCGAATCCTTTCCATCAAACATGAATTGATAAAATATTTCTTAACTGTTTTCTAGAAAAAAGTATCATGAAATTCTAATATTTGTAGAATTGTTGAATTTATCTCTTATATACAGAAAGAATATATGCAGAAAAAAGACGTATATACAGAAGGAATAGAATATCGTTAAATCCATGCAAATTGTACATGAAGTGAATTTGTATGTGCTTGTTGAGAATCTGAGACATTCTTAAAGAACACAGATAACACCATTAATAATTTCAATAATAATAATATTGTGCATTCAAGCATACCATTCTTATGATTGCATATTTCTTGTAATAATTCAAGTGATTTTAAGTATACATAATTACATTTTAAGTACATTTACTTAAAATTTACATTTTAAGTACATTTACAAGAACTTAACATGAATGTTATTAAATTAAAAAATTTTAAACTATAGATACGCAATATTTTCCCTTTATTCTATTTGGGCTAAAACCTTCAAAATTATCTCATAGGTTTTTGTTACTCACCTTTAAAAATATTAATTTAAACATTAGAATTTAGATAGAAAATATTTTATCGTCTTTTGTATTTCAGAATGAACACCCATTTAGTACACGAAACTCATTGTAATTTTAAGTTGAACAAAATTATTTTAGTCATACTTTAAATAACTTTTTTCCGGTTCATGACTTAATTTTGACATTTAAAGTATTTAATAAAATATATAAGGGTATATTATAGAAAATATATAATGTTCTATATATCAAACACAAAATCCTTTCTAGGTAAATATTTATGCAAATTAATGCCTTTGTGAAATTAAATTTTATATTTGTTGTTTGGCATTTCTACAAATTCACCATTCCCAAAATTATATTAAAAGCAACAGTGGATCGATATATTCAATTTGTGATAAATTCATATCATTTCCCTATTTTTAAATTTGCTTATCTAAGTATTTTGTTCTTATTTTATGCAGTTTAAACACATTTTCCACTTAAATACGTTCATTTATTTCAGAACTGTTACTAAAATACCCAGAATGAAAATATTTTGAACAGTAATTTTAATGAATATGCAATAATGTGAATAATAATGATTAATCTATATTTTTTTAATACATTTTTATTTACTAATTTTTATCTGACTACAAAAAGCTATATTTTATACTATTTAGAAAATTTCCCCTCAATATCCTTTAAAATCTTTTGATATTTTAATAAATAATGTTTCAACTAAATTACCATACAAAAAAGCTATTTTTTCACAAAATAACTTCACGGTTAAGTATTGTTTAGCTGCAAACAATAAAGATAAATTTAAATATTCTTTATCACTGATAAATAAGAGCGATTAATTTTCATTTTTCTATGATTTCAACATGTCTCTACAAGTTAACTTTGAAAATTTTGTCTTATTTTTTATTTAATATCTTCAATGAATTAAGCGTTTTTAATTTGTGGATTTTTTTATAAGCAACGAGCCTATTTTCGAGATATTTTTTTTTATATATAATTGTCTGCAACGGAAAATAAAGCAGATTGAATCTGCTTTACTTTCCGTTGCAGATAATTGCAATGACAAATTTAACACAATTTCAATACGGTTGTATAAAAAAAAAGGGGGGGGGGAGGTAAGATTGTATACTTTTATCCAGCACTTACAAAAAGCAATTCGGTAGAAGAAACTTTAGGTATATTATTTGTATGCAAAATACATATTTTTAAAGAGTTTGAATGAATAAAACCACCGAAGGTGAAAGTTCAAGTTAACTATCTATTTTACTTTTTTTTTTGTCGAGTGCCACCTAGATTGGCAGTATGGGTGCGCTTCTCCACTCTTTCAACTGAACCGCAATTAGGTGTGGAGTCCGAATTCCTCTGTACACACATGCCATAAGAACCCGTTTATAGGGTAGGCAACCATTCACACTTCGTTCATACAAGGAAAGGACAAATACATAAGAGAGAGAAAGAGAAAGTACATCCATGCCAAAACCGGGATTCGAATCCAGACCTCCCTATCTGCAATCAGGCACGCTAACCACTAGACAGAGTAGGCGGCATCTACTTTACTTTTATAAGCATTTGAAACTCTCTGAAGCTTTAATAAATACCATTTAAGTAAATTTTCTACTTCAAAATAGTAAATCATTTCGTATAGCAATCTGCATACATGTTTAGAGGAACAACTATGAACAAACACAAATATACAAATTTTAGTTTATTTTTCAATGTAAAAGTTCATCCTTATATATATTAAAAGTTCTTACAACATACTTATTTATTGAGTTATTAATTGATATATAAAATAATCATAATAATGATAAGTTACTTCTTATGAATATAATGTTTTCTTATTTATGTGTTGATAAATAGTATATTTAGAAAACAGTAGAGAAATAACTTCATATAAGAAATAAATGTACCCATTTAAACTTGGTAAAAGTATTAAAACGCAAACCCTTAATATAAATCAGTGTTAAGAAATAAACTATATTTTATTCACCAATCCATTAATAAAATATCTATAAAAATACCATTAATAAAATATATATTTAAAAATTAACATCGGTTTTTGCCTAAAATTAATGCAATGAAATTAATTTTAAGCTCTTTTTCATGCATTATAAGCGAATTGTCTTTATAAGAAAGATTCTTCAATTCAAATTTTTCAATATTCATTAAAATTATAGAGTCCCTTTCATTTTATTGACAAAAAACGAAAGTAATGTGCAAAAGATTTGTTCTACGTTTTTGATAAAAGGTTGTAATATATATAAGCTGTTCACGTGTATTATATATTTTAATAATTTTTCAAATCTGATATCTTTTAATTCCTCAAAATTTATTTATTTTTAAACTTAGGGCTAGTATATTCTCCAATGAAATAAATAATACAGTGATGAGAATAAAGATGGAACAAAATGCTAGTAATGTTTATAATTTTATGTGTAGAATGTTTGATGATATTGTGACTCCTTTAAATTTTACAATATAAAACGCAAATTATTTTTGATTGATCTATTGAAAAAAATGAAAATAAAATATATTGAAGTATCTTTATATAATATATCTCATTCTATTGATAAAATTCTAAAATGGTTAGCTATTTTTAATGAAAGCTTTCTGAATATAAATAATTTAAATTTTAGAATTTAAATTACATTTTGGAAAACGCATAAGTTAATTATGCATTATTGGTAGGTTTTGATAATTATGAATTATAAGTCATATTTTCAAAATAAGTATTGCATTGTTCTTGCTGGGAAAATAATAGAAGAAAATTTCATAAAACTTACCACAAATATTTATATTCTGCTCTTTTATTATGCTTAAAGAGGTTTAAAGAAATATTCTGCTTAAATTCTGTGCAATTCATCATGATATAAAACGTAATTTTCAAACTATGCATGTGAACGAATGTTCCTATATTGCAAAGCACTTTTGTTGTTGCAGAGCACTTTTGTAAAAAGAAACTTCATTAAAAAGCAGAAAATTCAGGTACTCATTCCAAACAAAAGAGTATCAAGTCGCCTTGAATGTTTTTATCTTTTTATCATGATTTTGTTTAAGGTTATGTAAAATCATCTAAAGCATAAAGCCCTAAAAAGGAAAATAAAGTCAAAGCAAACAAGTTACATTTCAGATAAAATTTATTACTCTCCTAGGTCCAAAAGTTTCAAGGGTGAAGCATCCAGGAAATTTTTGACAGTTTTATAAAATTTGAAACAGAGCCAAAAATGTCTTTCTTTGTAGAAATGAATCAAAACATGTTGCTAAATATTATTTACAATATAATAAAATAAAATTAAACTGTACAAAAAACATTCGGAATTTCACCATAACATGTAATGTTTTGTTAACATCAATAAAAACAATCAAGTCCTGGACATCTATGTCGGTTAATGTTATTAACAGAGACACCTTTATCAAAAAATATATTCTTGCCAATGGAAAATATTATATTCGTTTTTAAATTTTACTTAGTAAACGTACATAAAAATAATGTATAGTTTTTAGATCTGAATAATATGTTTCTTAATTGTCAAAATGTACATGATTTTGTAATGTTTATTTTTAAAATTTTACATAATTCACTTGTCTGATACAGTTTTTATTTTTAACGAATACAAGAAAATAAATTTATCTAATAAAAGATAATTTTGCATTTTCTGTTATTATAGGAGAAGAATTGTTGTAAATATAATTTACCACATTTTCAAAAAAAGACATTTTTTGATGTTCTTGCGCGTTATTTATATAAAGACAATTTTACACCACCATCAATTCAAATCAACATTTGATTACAAAAAGAAGCTAATGATTCAGTTTATGATTTTATGCTAACATATTTTACATTTAATTTATTTAGAATAAAAGAAGCTAATAATAATAGAAAAGTACTTAAGAATTTATTAGTTTGTCATCAAAACATTTAAATGTAAGGCAATTTATATATTTAACTTTTAAATTATCATGAAGCTAATTTAAATGATTTCATTTCTTAAATAACTTAAAATATAAGCCTTTTCGATTTAAAAATTGCTATTTTTTATATGGATTAATTACAATCAGGTAATTATGATATGCAAGTTATATTAAGTAAAAACTCACTAGACAAGATGTTGTGTTATATAATACCCGGTTACTAGGATCTTCAACTTTAAATGCTGCAAGTTATGTAAATGATGACAACTTTTATAAAGTGAGCAACAAGTATACTCTCTTGACCCCAAAAGTAAGTCAGTTTTCATAATTTAGAAGCAAAGTCCAAGAAAAAGAGCCCCATACTTGGCCTGCTATCTCTTACAAGTATCATTTTACAGGGAAGAAATTGCGTGCATGATACATTTTACATAGCCTTGCTTCTATTAGTGAACACCACTGATCTTCATTTAAGTCCAGACCTTAGGATCTTCACTTTGGTCGAGATCATCTGATTTCCAACCACTACCTTCTGCTAACGAGAACGTTAAATGACCAACCAAGCAATGAAGTGACTCACTGGGCAGTATTTTTTGCATTATAGGATAGTGTTCAGAGTCATAACATTATCTGAAGATATGAGTATTAGCATTTTAAATTATAGAATTCAAATTTATGAGTTTAGTTAAAACCATTAAATGAAATCAAGTTTAAGGAAATGACTTTGTAAAGAAAAAATTTAATATTAGAAAAATAATAAAAATATTATGATAAGCTCTTATCTCAATAATTAATGAAACATACTTAAGCTATGAAATTATTTACTAAGAAATTGAAACAAAAATATTTTATAAGCAAAATAAATTGTCGTTGAATAGCTTATTTTAGTGTATGATAAATTAGCAAGATTTTTCAAAACAAATTCCTAAAAATTTCTTCAGAAATAATGAATATGATAGTTGAAAATTATTTTTCATTTAAAATTAGTTAGATTAATTAAATTTTCCAAAGGTCGAATTATATTCAAAATATTAAAAATATTTTATATTACGTAATATAATATTCTATTCGGAAAATAATTTTTTGTTATGAAACTAATCTCCTACTTTTGATGACATTTTATTTAAGAAAATATTTCAATACCATATTATTATTTGAATTAAGTAAGCATTTGTTACATGTATTATCTATTTTTAGATCATTTTTAAGTTTTGTATATGAGCGAAAAAACCATTAAAACCATCAAACAGTAAGGTCTTTAAAACCATAGAATTTTATACAATAAAATTACTAAACAATGAAATCTTAGATATTTGTAAAATTTAGGTATATTATCTTAAAACTTATATTTATTCTATAGAGATGAGAAATATTCAACATGTATAGAATGATGACAATCAGGAATGGAACATTTTGAAGTTAATTTAATAATTTTAAAACTAATATACTTATAGTAAAATTGTACTCAGTAATTTATTCATTAGTTATTTCATTTACTTTTAAAAAGTGAAGTAATCTAATCAAACTGCCATATTTTGCGATTTATTATAAATTTGTTTAAAATCATTTTCAGTGAGTAAAGAGATTATTTGACAAATTCCTTTAGGAATATAAATTTGTTTTGAAAAGAATTCACCTAAAACGATAAAATTCAATGACCTTGTATCTCAGTAAGACAGCTGCAAAAGAAAAAAAATATATATATACAAAACTTTGAAGAGCAAAAGAAAGCTTCTCATCTTTTTAAAAGAATAGTTTAAAAAATTTTATTTTATATCTAAAATACTGATAAAAAAAAGATGACTTTATTTATCCAGAACGTGTGGTGGTGAATCATCCATATATAGAACTAAATAAAAATGATATATTGCAAAATGTTCACAAATCTGAAAATTGGAAAAAGAAATGGTATGAAAGAGCCAATTCTAGAGTATAAAAATGATATAAAGATTCACAGAAAAAGAATCTTGCATTAAATAAACTTTCATAAAAAATGAGATGGTCATTAAAATATTTCTAAGTAAAGGTTTCTTAAACAAATTATACTCCATTTTACACAAACTTTATGTAATAAATTAAATTTATACAACACAGAGTTAATGTTAATCACAGATAATATATCATCCTTAAAATATTCTTCACATATAAGACTATTTAATACTTAAAATTTAGCTGTAAAATTAAAAAAAAATATGTATTATAATGATAACTTAAATACCATAACAAATCTAACAAAAATTAATTTTACTGGACGTTTAACTAAATAAACGATATGCAGACATATTTTATAATAACTAATAGTTTACTATTTTTGAAAACATATTTTAGTTAAAGATCTAATATCATTTCATGATGAAGTTTTATTTTCGTTATAAATAACTAAAATATACTATAAGAAAAATATATTTTCATTATAATATTTAAAAATTAATTTCTAAATTTAGAGACATATTTTAGTGTTAACAGAATGCTTAAAGATAAACGTCAGCTTCAACATTTTTATCGGTAGTAATGAATTTATATGGACATAATGTATATATTATGGAAGAAATTAATTTTATTTATTGAGAAAATTTAAAAGTTTTATACTATCTATATAAACACACAAATATATTTGTGGGTTTGTCTTTTTAAGTCATGTGTAATGTACATAAATCAATATATTGCATTTTATCTGTATATGTATTCTTCAAATTATTAGTATGCTATCAAACTATTCTATGGAAGTAGAAAAGTCAGTTATATCTGACATTCTTTTCGATTGGGTATCTAACGATGAAAAGGAAATAGATTTACTCTACAAGAAGTCATTTCTGTTTCTTTCGAGAACTCAATAAAAAGAGCAAAAGCCAACTGAACTGACTCTTGTACATCACTAAAGCAGGAAAAAGGGAATCAACAAAGAAGTAGAAAATGAAGCAATTAAAGAAAGTAAATTGACTGAATGGATGCTTTAAGTTACGCTGCAAATGGGCAAAAATAGAAGAAGAATTCAAAAAGTTTCAGCAACAACTAGCTAAACAATTGACATTCGGATGTTATTTGTTAGAATCCAAAGAATACAGAGGAATTGCAAAGAGATAATTGAAGTCTTATAATAGACATATGTAGTTTTAATGATTAATTCATCAATCTTATTTTGAGCTACGTATTCAGTAAATTAAGTGTGGGTAATTCAATAATTTATACATTTTTTGAAGACTACTATAAAAAAAACAATTTTTTATGTTATGATTCAAAATAATTACCTTTTTTAATCTTTTAGAAGATGAAATAAAATTATTGTTTAATTTAATGATTATTACCATTTAATAAATCTTTCTCAGTAATGCTCATTACTACAATTATATATGTAGTAGTATTTAATTATTAAAAATGCCCGTATATATTATGTTCTGTAATATCAAATATTAATTTGAATTCAGCATATTAATTTGATGTGTGATGAAATGTGGCTAAATAATATTTTTATTATTATCCTCCTATTTAAAGAGTACAGTAGTTAAATAGAAAATAAACAGACTGGTAAACTGAAATTTAGATGTAACAGTTATATCAATTACTGTAATTTATATGTTACTAATGAAATATTGTAATATACGTTAAATAAATATTTATATTTACTTCTTATACAAAATATTATTCTTATGGTTATTAGTATATTTTAATTATCACGACACATTTAAATGTACGTTTCTTTTTTTCCCATATATTGAAATAGAACTATATACTTCTAAGACCTTTGTCTTTGACATTTGATGCTCTGTTTATAACACATGTATAAATATGGAAGACTTTGCGAGACTTAAATATATAATGAATGTTAGAACAATCACATAAAAATATTGCTCCTTAAGAAAAATGAATTTATCAACTGAAAATCAGTTATTTTTTTACGCTATTCCATTAGAAAAGTATTTTTTTAAGATTACTTTTTGAGTAAAAAGTAAACTGATTTTTAATACTAATAGTAGAATTCCCAGACAACTTAACATACTTTTTTAATCAATTACTGATAAAAATGCTCCATCAACAACTGTTTTTAAAATGTTACTCTCCAGCGTACATAATAGACATAAGTCCACAAAAAGATCCACAATAACAATATTTATGTAGCTTTTGATCACTTTATTATTCTTCATATTAAATCAGTACAGTAAAAACGCAAAAGTTATAAAACTCAAAATGCTTAAACCTAAGGAATATATTTCATAATTGAAAGAAATTTTTTCTATATATATTTGCAAATAAAAATAAATAAATATCGCTTTAAAATATACTTAAACAATTATAATAAAGATTAATGTGTAACAGTGCAGAGCTCTATACCAACATTTTAAAACATATCTTTCATATCTAACATTTCTTTTATTCTATATAATCAAAGATTTTGCGACTCTTTGCTCGAACTTAAACTACGGGATAAATAATCATTCAGGAACTCTCCAAGGCTAAATTATATACTATTTGTAATCAAGGCTGGTTGGGAAGGCAATATTGCTTTTCCGACCTCTCATTTCCAGGCATCATTCCGCCAGTCTCATATTGATTCATCATTAGTATCTTTGAAGGCCATTACGCAGAAGGAGAATGAAAAGGGGAGTGAGAGAAGGACAGGGCACTCTACACCTTTTGCGTCAAGCAATAGTTCGCTCTGAGATACCTCACTCCCATTTCTATGGAATTTTATTGACTATTCTGAAGTTCTTTTTATTAGGGGCTATCAAGGGCTCTCCGGATTTTCGAGTCTAAGGGTGAAGGAAACAACCCTACGAAAACCACAAAATACAGTCGTAAATGTCTTCAAGATCCTTCCGTCTCTACTTTCACTTTGGAAGTGATGAAATTCTTGAAGGCTTAGTTGTTATTGGCGACTAGAAAAGTGAGACGAATATTGTTAGAAAGTTTCCATCTCAAAAAAAAAAAAAAAAAAAAAAATTGAAGTCAGTTGCATTCTGAAAAATAAGCAAAAATTAATTTTGGTTCCATTTCTTCTTTTTTCATTTGTTTATGTTTAATTTGTTGAAATTTTGGCTTAAAATGATACATTTTGCTTGTCAGCAAATTAATTTTGGCAATATTTCATCTGTGACATCCCCATTGTGTTGATGAAGGAGACTTTTGTAAACTTGGAAGTTAAATTAAAAAACCAATATACATTATTATGTATATATTTTTACTTAATTTTAAAAATAATATTGAAATGAATAAATTGTAAATATTAAAACATATTTTAAATTTAATCTATAACTCGAAATAAATACAAATATATTAACGACAGAAAACTTGATCCATACTAATATTTAATAAAATATATAGCTCTTTAACTAATTAATTACACTTATAATAAGCATATAAATTCTCTTAAAGATTCTGTTATAAATATTATATCCTGTAATAATTAAAACAAATTAGGATTTTTTTTACTGGAAACTATAACTGCTATTTTTTGAATACAGTATATACAGAAGTTCAGTACTAGGTATATTTCACAAATATTACTCCCTGCCAAAAATATTAAGAAATTGAAAAATATTTAATATAGAATTAACTGAAACTACAAATTAATAACAAAGCATAAATAAAGCATAATACTATCAAATATATTTAGCTTGAAATTTCAGTTTAAACAGTGAATTATTAAACAAGCAACTAATTTAAATTAATCATTCAACAAATACCTATTTAGCTATATTGGTATAGCAAGATATTAAGCTCAGTATTTAACAACCGAAACTAATCTAATTGTCTGATAAATATTGAATATTATTTAGCATTAAACATATATTATAATTATAAGACAGTGTTCTTTGGAACAAATGGTCCAAAATTTAATCCCAATCAATTATGGGAAGTTGCTTAATGTTTCTGTCTACATACACACGATTTTAAGGCTCATTCCTTGGATCTTCCGGGATTCTCCCATTAGATAGATGATTCTAGTACAATTTCTATGATACATTTTCTTAGAACATAAAAATGTGGCAGATATTAAAAGTTCTTACAATGGCTGACAGCTGTAAGTTGTATGTTTCAAGTAATATCAAACTGACAATTATTTGCTTACTGTTTTTTAAGAGCAAAGATTTAAATCAAGTGTAAGTAATTTTAATTTTTGATGGATCATAATTGTTTTAATATTTTGAAAGTGATCAGTTAATAGTTTGATTTCTAGAACCTTCCCCTTGTTTATTGTCATTCTGCACGAAAACGTTATTTGCTGAGAATTGTTAAAACTTTGTTGTTGTTTTTTTTTCAATTAATTATTTTAATACTCCTATCATCATAGTGACTTTTACCAATAATAATAATATTTAGCATTTTTAATTTAATACATTAAACTAACAATAGCTTTATTGACTTAAGAACAACAATGCATGTTGATCATAAGTAACTGAATAGGAATCTTACTTTTGTTTTCTTTGCCTTACATTAAACATGATACCTGATAAGTTGTTATCAATTTTTATTAGTAGAATATACACTACTGCACATTAAAATTGCTACACCAGGAAGAAATGCAGATAACAAAATGATATTTATTGGACAAATATATTATACTAGAAATAACAAGTGATTAAATTTTCAAAAATATTGGCTATATAGATCCTAAGAAATCAGTACCCAGAACAACCACCTCTGGCAGTAATAATAGCAATTATACGCCTGGGCATTGAGTCAAACAGAGATTGGATTGCATGTACAGGTACAGATGCCCATGCAGCTTCAACACGATGCCACAGTTCATCAACCGTAGTGACTGGCTTTTGGTGACGAGCCAGTCGCTCGGCAACCATTGACCAGACGTTTTCTATTGGGAAAAGATCTGGAAAACGTGGTGGTCAGGGCAACAGCTGAACATGTTCCGTATTAAGGAAGGTCCATACAATACCGGAAACATGCGGTCGGGCATTATCCTGCTGAAATGCATTCTGCAAACGTTGTCGAACTGTTCGTGCAGACACATGTTTTCTTCCAAACGACCCCGTTTCTTGACTCACGGCTCGTGACGTGGTTGCACGATCCATTACGGCCATGCGGATAATATGCCTGTCTTCTCAGCTGCTAGTGATAGGTGGCCGTTGAGATCCCGCATGGTGTTCCGTATTACCGTCCTGAAACCATTGATTCCATATTCTGCTAACAGTCAGTGGATCTCGACCAAAGCGAGCAGCAATACTGCGATAAGATAAACCACAATCCCGGTACGCTACAATTCGACCTTTATCAAAGTCAGAAACGCGCTGGTACGCATTTCTCCTTTTTACACAGGCATCACAACACCTTTTCTCCAGCCAACAACGTTCAAATGCAATTTGTGTATGAGGAACCGGCTGAAAAATTTCCTCATTTAAACACAATGTAGGTGTCGCTACTGGCGCCTGCTTTGTCTGAATGCGCCGAAAAGCTAATCATTTACATATCACAGCACCTTCTTCCTTTCGTATAAATTTCACGTCTGTAGCATGTCGCCTTCTTGGTGTAGCAATTTTAATGGTCAGTAGTGTAGTTTGAAACATTTATATCTGATAACATAATATCTGACAAAAAGACAAATAAGAATATCATTTTAAGAATAAGTTGTAAGTCACAACTTTTATAAAACGGTATTTGATTATAAAATATTGGTGTTACTGCTTCAAAGTCATTTTGCTAATCTGTAAGCTATTAATTGGGCCATTAGTAGATTATTTTGTATTATACTAACTTTAAACAGTTATTTTTCTCAGTGTTAGAGTTCATTTACAAAAATATATAATTTTTCGTGAATGTTATGCATTTAATAATATACTATTGCATCCAATGGTTAAAAAAATATAAGTTTGAATTAGTAAGAATTTTTGTTTTGTATATGCTTTCTATCTGTTGGTAAAATAAATGTAAATGCATCTTTTCTTCCTACGTGAATGATCATACTGAACTATTATTTTGACCTTTCATTAAACTTTTCGTCTTTTTACTAATTGACAATAGTTATGATATATTAATATCTTCTGAAAATGACATGAAGATCAATAGAAGTCTTATTGTATTTCGTTCTAGATAGTTTTATATAGAATATGGTAAAGGGTAGTTCAAAGTACAAGAAAGGGGCCTTAGGAATCCAATAACCCTATCAATTCTACAGTTTGAAAGACGTCTCCTCTTAAATTCATTAAATATTAGCAATATAATGCACTTTGTTAACATTTAATTTTAAGTGTCTCTTAAATTTCTATTTAGTTTTATATTGTTTGCATTTGTCATAGCAATTTGTCTAACAGTGTTACATATTTTTTAAATCAAACGTAAGTGCGTTTTCATACAGTTTATGCAATAAAAAATTCAATTCAACGGAACTATAATTTTATGAGAGAATCAATTATTTATATTAGAGTCATTTCGTATTTACTATCGTAGTAATAAGATAAGGCAAACATTATTTATGTTATTTTATTAATAGGATAATAATTACTAAATAAGTTTAAACAGCAAATTACCTTATAAGTCAATATTTTCAAATATTATTGAATTGAAAATATTGACTTATTAAATAATTTGCTGTTTAAAGTCTTTTTGTAGTTGAAACAATTATAAATTATTTTCACTAATGTCTTAAATCAACAAGCTGTATGATTTATTCCCTAATATTGAATCAGGATATTGATTACAACAGCTTCAAAATTAACTATTTAAGTTTAAATAAAACTTTATTTTTAATGTAATTTATTATGCACTCTATTACGATTCAATTTGTACATATTAATTATAAAATAATATAACAATGTAATGTATATAACATAATTGAAATAGATGTCAGAGTGCATTTCATGATGAGAAAAGAAATGGTGCATTCTACGATAAATAAACTTTCACCAATTAAAAGGGGATCATTGTTTATTTTCGTTTAGCAGGAGCCTCAATTAAGAAGACAACAAGATTAATTGGGCTTTTAAAATAACCATATGGAAGTTTTTCCGAACTTGCAATCAGAACTCACAGTACTTGTTTCGAGAAATAACTATTCAAGCACAATTTTAAAGAATATGATTGTCGTTGTCTCCAATTAACTGTACTGGGGAACATGGATTCTACTCTGTTTTAAATGATAAAAATTGCCAATCATGGCTTTTTCCAACAGATATTAGTTGGAAGCATGTTCAGAATATTTCCGAATATTGAAATGCATAAGCAGTTGTCTGGGGAAACACCATTCATTACTCCCAAAATAATATTCATTTGCTGTGGTGTATTGAATAATTGGATATATACATTGAATATCTGAATAATTAAGAACGGGCAATGTGATTGGATGAATCCTACTGCATTTTAGTTTGCTTTGATGGGAATCGTCAAATTTAGTGAAAATCTCACGAAAGTATGAATGTGTCTTGTCTTTTTCACTTTGTGCAAACTTCTGGTGGGTTAATTATGCTACAGAATACAATCTGCCGACATGAAAGTTTTGAATTGGTGTTACTCGTAAGTAAATAAAGATTAATGAAATACTCAGATACACTGACAGATCAAGTGCTCCTCCAATGTTGCATATTCACTCTGTTGTGGATTAATAAACTTTCTTCTTAATTACTTCAGCCATACTTCATGCCACATATTACTGAAATTGGTTCGCTGCACAATAAGTGAACTTCCAGTACATTTTCTGACCACCACAGAACTTAGCCTTGTTAAAACGCTTTCAATACCATGAAAAAATGCTTCTTACACTACAGTCCTTTTAAATTTAACTTACAAGGTCTAAAAAGGTGATTGGAACGCATAGTTGTTTCATTAAATAAATGTTGTTTAAGAGCATGCAGAGACAATGATCAACTGAATAACAGCTGCTGTATGTACAAATGCTATTCCAATAAAATCATAATCTTGGGTTTCAAACTAATTGACCAATTAACTAATTAACGAAACATTATAATTCTTATAAAATATGTTGTAATTAACGAAATTATCCTGAATATGTTTTTCCTATGTTAAAATGTAAAATATCATGAAAAAGAAAGAGGAAAAGAGTTTTTTATGCAATTGTAATATGCTCATTCAAGAAAAAAATATTTATTTGATATATCTGAAAGGAAATATTTTTTTAGCTAATAAATCACAAGTGATTTTCAAATAATGAACAATTTTTAACAAATTATTTTCATTTTAAACACGAAATTTTATTCGGTGGTAATTTATAAATTTGGTTACAAAAAATCTTAATAAATTACATCTATGCAAAAGAAAATAGACGAAAGTTAAATAAATTATAGAATGTTGGTAATTCTTATTAATAATTATACAATCCAAAGGGGGTTTTGATGAAGAGTGTTTTGAGCTGATTTTTATGCTTTGATTGCTATGCTTAGAACTTAATTTTGGTATTATACCTGCCTAAGATATAAAAATTCAAATCTACATAGTTTTTGTCAAATATGTATCAAAATTCTTAAAATATATAGTGTAAACCAAATAAAAACATGGTTCGAATTTCATAACAACACTACCCAAACTATTTTGTATAAACCTATAATAGTTATTAACAAAATTTCAAGACTCAGACTCTCTACAGAATTAGAATCGATGGTATTTTTTCAGCAACCAATATATAAATGTTTAACTCAAATATGAATTTGAAACAAACTCAGGATATCAATGATCCCTAAAATAAATTAGAATTTGATTATAAATTTTGAAATCTGGTATAAATTATCATCTATATATTATTTTTTCCATTTTTGTTGATTTATTACTTATTCAGTTTGTTTTTATTATTTTTCAAATAATTGCTTTTCAAATAAAAATCACCACAGTGAAGTAATTTTTATTAAAAAAATTATACATATTTATATTTAAATTTCTCAAATAATTAAAGTAAGGAAAATGATTTTTTTTTGGTAAGAAATAAAAACCCAGTGTGAACCCTATATTTTAAGCAAATCATATTTTGGCAAATATTGTTTAAGAAAAAGTGACAATCATAAACTGTATTTTCTTTCCTATTCACTTTTCCTGAAAATAGTGGTTCCTTGCAAAAAATCTTACAGAATAAATCTCCTGTTTTCATACAAAATGTCTTTAATGGGCATTATTGTTAACCAAGCTTTAAATCTCATTGTTATTCTTTATCTTGGTAAGAAAAAGGCATTTCAAAGAATTCTCTACAATTTATTACATTATTTTCAATATTATATGAAAACTAAAAGTGGAATGAAGTCCATACGTTGAATTGAACTTGTAAAATGTTTTATTATTAACCTGCGGAAAAGAAAAAAAAAATTTTACTTGAACTTCATGGCTTTATTTGACATGTTTTGACTTTGCTTTGTACAAGTGGCTTAAAACTGTTTCAGGATCGATCTTCAGATACTAGCGATGCTACCATTAACAATATGACAGACAAATTCTATAACTTCTATGATTTTATCGACATTTTTGACAAAAGGCTTACTTGTATGAGGGGCAACATCAAAAGCACCTAAATTGAATAAACGAAATCAAAATTTTACGTAAGTGGTTGTAACAGTATCGGGACGATGAACACCATGTACAATTTCAGCCACCTGGAACCGCCTAAGACAAACTATAAAATGTACAGAATTTTCTTTTTGTTGACTTTCATTTTTTACACTCTGTAACTCACAACTACATAAACCAAAGATAAAATAGCAAAAGAATTTTTTACTGCGAAACTTCATTTTTCCAAAGGGCATATATCGAAAATTGTTTGCTCAATATTTTATGAGATATGGATTAATAGAGCCATCTACGGAAAAAAATAATGCATTTTTTTCCTTCAACCTAATATAAATCGTTAAATTAAGTTAAAATTATATACTAAATGCTATATTTTTTTCAATTGCGAAATGTTTTTTTTTTCGAAACCAGAAATCCTATAATATAATCCTTGAAACTTTTAATTATTAAAAACAAAGATCAGATTCGCATTTTATTTTATTTTATTTTTTATTCATTAATTTATTGATTTATTATTATTATTATTTTTGTAAAAATACAGAAGTATTTTGCGAATGATAACTTGTCATTTAATTTTTATACTTATTTACTTAATGCAAATTGAATTATTATATTGAATTAAAATAATTACATCAAATTATTCCTCTACAATATAATTTAAATGTATAAGTTAACAATTTTCGTTCATATTTTGTAACTTTTGTACACATTTTTATTCACTTTTCTTGAACATTGGGGAATTGAACTCGAATAACAAAATTAGAAAACAAAAATAAGTTATGCACCAAGTTTCAAATCTTTCTTGTAATTAAAAACCAAAATATGATTTTTTGTAAAAATATATAAAAATTAGTTTCAAATCCATACAATTTGAAACGTAAAAGAAATATAATTTACACTGAGAAAAATCTGATATAGTTAATATATAAATGCAAAGAAATTTATTGCAAGTCACCAAAAAATAATTTTCTTTGCCTATGTTATTTCCTGATCACGAAGTTTATTATTATTCTATGATAGGCTATACATTAATTTTATAAGATTCTTGCTTTTCAATTGAAAATTTTACAGCGAAGGATATTCAGGTTCACGCAAATTTCACTATAATAATCGATATATTCTTTAAATTTTCAGATAGTTACATTTACACATCTTGGGGTTTAAGATTTCATGACACGTTTGTTATATTTTTATACATCATTCAAAATTAATGAATTATCAAAATCATATTGCCATTCAATAGTTTTAACAAATCATGAACTCGCAATATATTTCATTCACATTTGAATGCTCATAAACAAGTTAGAGAACAAAATATAGTTATTTTTACACTTTAAGCATTTAACCATAAATATATTAACACATTTTATAAATAGGAAAAAAAAACAGTTCTGTTTTTCAAAAATATTGAGTTTCATCAGTTCTATGTAAATATAAAATAATATTCTAAGGAAGTCATTCGATTTTAAAATAGAAATGAATTTTCATTACTTTGATAATATTCAGGTTTTGAAGTCTGCAGAAATTTTAAAGATGCAAAGTATTCTTTCTGAAGTGTTTTATTTTTCCACAAGAATTCCAAAGAATCTGAGTGATATGTTTGGAAATTCCTTGATGACATTATTTGTAGATAAACACCAGATAGAAAATAATGTTCCATAAAATCAGTTAAAAAGATGCAACGTCGGACACTCATATATCGTTGTTGTATTTTGCTTATTACTAGAAAATATTTTATTTGCAAACTAAAGAGAAAGTTTGAAATGTAAAAAAGAACTGAGGATAATATTTTTAAAATAAAATTTTAAAAATATAATATTTTAAAAACTTCATAAAATTTCAGCAAGATAATTTTTAGAGATATCTATAAATTTGCCTTTAATCTGAATTTCTGTTTTTGAAATATGCTTAATAATATTTGACTTCATATTTATTTGTATTTATTTCATTTGACTATTTTAAAATACATTAAAATTTTCTTACGTTAGTCAGAGAAGATCGAGTCTAATATTGATTTCATATAATCATTATTTGAAATTGTGCTATGACAGTTTTTTAATGACTTTGATCAGCACAAATAATGCAACGTTATACATGTCCTAAATAACCTAAAATAATTTGGCCACTGAGAAATTTATCAACTTTAATATAACAACACATTATTGGACTTCTTGATTATCAGATAATTATTATAAATAAAAGTAATGGCAAAGGTTTATGAGAAAGTATTTCGCATTTTTATCGTATTTTATTGAATAATTAACAATTAACATCTTAAATCCAAAGATGCAAATAATAATATTAACATTTTATTGACATTGAACGGAAATTTGGAATTTAAACAAATCAATTCTTCAGTCTCATTAAATTATCATATTCGATCTTCCTTTTTTCATGAAAAATGAAGTATATATTGGTCTTTAAATTTATTGCTTGTATTTGAAATCTGAAGTTATTAAATTATTTTAACAATTAATGAGCATGATTATAATTTTAAAATTGCTTGAAAAGTTTAAACAAGTTATTATGTCAGTTAAAGAAATATTTTATATATCTTCTTTGTAATGTAATAGTTTGTAGGCATGTTATTGTCATTAATTTTTTGGAAAAATTTAGGAACGGATATTTTGTTAATATGAAATCAGCTTGGCTCTAAAAAGAAACTTATCTAGTTACAAAACGAAGGGAGAAGATGAGTTCTACATATAAAAAGAAATTTTATAAAAGAAAT
This sequence comes from Latrodectus geometricus, assembly GCA_026290005.1. NCBI lineage: Eukaryota > Metazoa > Arthropoda > Arachnida > Araneae > Theridiidae > Latrodectus > Latrodectus geometricus. The sequence continues at coordinate 34,095 of JAPDSC010047413.1, forward strand.
AAACATAATCAGGAATAAAAAATCTTCCATTTCTTGAAATATATTACAGATATATTGAAAAGATTGGTGGGATTCATTTAAAATAAATAAATAAATTGACATAAATGTACGCATAAAAATGTAATTATTTACCTGAAATTTAGAAACATTAGTGTTTATTCATTACGTCAAGAGTATTGTAACTAAACCCACAAACGAATCACAAAGTTAAAAAGTCACAATGAAAACAAGTCGCTATAAATAATCCAAGTAACAAAAAATACACAATTTAATAAATAAAATAAGAACGTATTTTTATCTTTCACATGCAAGTCAGAAATGACTTTATGTAAATGATAAATAATATTGAAATAATTTTTAGTACTTCCCATTTATTTTAAAAATTTAGTTCATAGAAAGTATTTTGGAAATAATTTATATTTTGATTATAAATTACTATACAATTTTTAAAAAATGCATGCATATGAACTGTAATCTATTTTTTTGCAATTTCACTCATTTTTTTTACATTATAATTTTTGAATAAATTACTTTAAAGCTATTCGCTAAAACTAATTTGTCTTCATAAATGTTAAAGTCTTTATTGTCTGTCTATAAAAATTACGTTTTTTTCAAAATTCTGTGGTGAAAAAATGTTCTATCAATGAATAGTTATTTATGTAGCATTAAGTCAGGATTAAC
>JAPDSC010047419.1:316-22851 GCA_026290005.1 Latrodectus geometricus
AGTCCGAAGGCAGGCAACTTGAAGTCCAATGAAGCACAAATATATAAATAATTATATATTTGTGCTTCATTGGACTTCAAGTTGCCTGCCTTCGGACTTAGGATCGTTCATTGAAGATGAAGTATTAAATATTAAATATTTTTTAGATTTTATTTTTTTGTACAATATAATACCTATAACTTCATTGCTTTTATGGATGTTTAATACCCCAATAAAACAATGGATCATCCTTAAATGCAGTTTTATCCTTTTTTTGAATTGCAACTTAACAAAAAAGCCCTAATTTCAAATGGAATATTCATTTTATTGCATCAGCTGCATTCTAGGTAAAATAAAGATATCCAAAAATATCCCCAATTGTAAATAGAAAACAGAACTCTTCAAAAAGAAAGGGTAATGAATTCATATAATTTTTGCTTAAAATATTAACGATGCTTAGTAAACAGTAAAAAGACTTTCAAAACCAAAAATGAAAAGTAAACAATCGTATTACCGAAGTCCAGAAAAAAAAATACAATGAAAACAGTGGCCTTATCCTGTTAAAGACCACTTTTGTAAATTATAAACTTAACCTTGCATTATTTCTGTTTTTTGATTAAATAAAATGTTTTTAGAATGCAATATAAATTACAATCCACATAATTTTCTTTCCTGATTTTATACAAAGTTTTATTCTTAATACGAAATAATGAGATATTAAGAGGAAAGTAATCAATTCATCAATATGATAATGAATACTGATAATAAAGTTTTCAAATATTTGAGTACTCTGTTTATAATGCCATCTTTTTTGATTCACAATGTCATTAAACCAAATGGTAGGTGACATTGATTCATAATGTCACCTACCATTTAATGACATTGATTCACAATGTCATTAAATGGTAGGTGCATAGATTTATTTTATAGTAATACTGATTTTAAAATTTTTTTCCTTCGTTTATACAAGTACGGTTTTCTTGATGTTGTTGTTTCTGATGACACTTGGCAGTGCGAAGCCCGCCCGTCAAGACTAGGCGAATGAAGTCAGAGAGAGAGAGAGAGAGAGAGCGCCACCGTTTTTTGAATAGAGCACCCTCATACGAAGGTGGAAGTACGACTTTTGGAACATAGATGGCAGCACCATCTGAATCTTCCAATTTAGAGATTGAAACCAGAGAAGACCCATAACCTGGCTCCAACCACTCCCAGAGGTATTAATTTGGAATGGAAACATGGAGGACATTGTGACCCTACATATTTTACGTGCCCCTATCGTCATTAGTGAACACAATGGATCTTCGGCTAATCCGGGATTCGAACTCACCACCTTTTGGTAACGAGAACGATGCCTTAACCAACCAGGCCACCCCAACCTAAAAATGATTTTCTTTGAAAATATAATTGATTTATGCAGAGTCCAATACCCTCAATATTTCTGAAATTGGTATATATTTTGGTATTTGGAGTTCTAGCGCTACCAGTTATCTTGAAATAAAAGTAATCAATATTCAAAAGATATAGATAGATCAAGAGATACAGATATCTATGATCCTTGCTTTATCAAATTGTTAACAACTAAAAGATGTTTTACAATTTATATAAACTGGCAAGTCATTTTTATTTGAGTTTTGAATATTTAAGGAATGTTCAAATCTATGGTTATTAATCTAACAGTTATTTAGATAACAATCGTGGATATGATATATATATACCCTCTTTATATATATATTTATTGGATATTTAAAGCAGGCCATCTTATAGACATTTAGTTAGGAATATTGACATAATAATTTATGTAATTGCTTTAGATTATTTTAATAGCGAGCTTTGCAGATATTTAAATCAGAAATAATAAATTATATGGTAATATCTTTAAAGTAGTAAGCAAGAATCCCGGAGAAATTCATTGAAATATATCTTGCTTAATCTTAATACTCATTGATCAATCATCAATAATTGAAATATGATCTAATACAACCTAGGCCGTTAGTCAACCGTTGATAAAACACGGTGAATAATTATCAGATATAAACAGGAAATGAACTGGGAATTAGTTTGCCACAAAATGACGTCACGTAGTATTGAGTTAAGGCCGGGCCATTCACTAAGCTAAATATGTAAAACGCCAAACATCCAACTATATTGGAAAAACGTGCGCAATTTTTTTTTCCAATCTATGATATGCGCATGATTTAATTTTACATTTTATCTAGAGATGAAGAAGTTCCTTAGCATATACTTTAGAAAATTTATTTTAATAATCTAAGTTTTAAAATTGTTTTGTGATACGTTTTTATGAAGTTTTTAATCTGTATTTCAATAAGAAAATCTAAATGGATTCCACACACTGATAATTAGTTTAATAAAAAGAACCAAATAATTATTTAAATGGATATGAATAATTTTTTTTTATTGGCGGGCACCCTTGAGCAAGTAAGTACATTAGCCGCAACAAGACCGGAAACTGCTACTCATTTTATCGTTACCCGATGGGCACCTGTCAACCAAGTCACGAGTAACATCGCCCACGCCACACACCACTAACCAGTTTATAGCGTGGACAGCATTCATCCATCATATGATGAGAGAGAAAGTACATCCATGCCCGAGCCGGGATTCGAACCCAGGTCCTCCCGATACGTAGTCAGTTACGCTAACCATTAGACAGGTTGGGTGGCTAGATATGAATAATTTTGAAATTAGAATCTAAAATTTCGCAATTATTTGAAAAATTGTTTTAAAGTTCATTAAATTTTCATAATTTAAATCATTTTAAAATTAGAAAAATATTTTTAATGATTTTATTTGATTTTCTTGTAGTTTAATAAGTATTAATCAACATTATATACATTAAGTATTCCGTTGAAATGAGATTTAAATGTATAAAACTCGAAAATAATTATTGTGTATGTATTTACATACAACGTTATAAATTGCATAAATTTTAATGAACATTATATAGGCTAAAGCGCATTATTAAGGAGTATAAATAAACAGAATAGGAAATGAAATGCCCATAATATCATAATTCTTAAATTTAATGCAAATTAGTCACTTTTAATTTATTTTCACTACGAAATTGCAGTTATTCTGAAATAAAATGGAAATTATGGTATTAATATTTAATGAGATTGATTTTATCCATAATTTAATTTATAGAATTATCATAATTGAAGAATATATTTAGAGTAAACCAAAAATCAATACTTTTTAATTTATTTTATATAGGTTGCATGTATATAACCAAAAATAAAGTCTTCGTAAATGATTTCAATTTGATTCTCTTATGGATGAATCATACATTCGACTTAAAAAACTTTCAATCACTTGATTCCATTGATTTTCGTTTTTATCATCTTATCTTTTTCATCATTTATTTGTGTTTTCTTTTCAAAATATTCTTGAGTATTTAGTTTTACCTTTGTTATTTTTGAATAAAATTTAAAAAAAATTCTGTTTTAAGTGTAGATTTTATCTATCAAATATGTTTTAAATATCTTATTCCATATTGTGGCTTTGTTATTCTAAATCTTCCATATATATATATTTTTTTGTTTCTAATGGCGGTCATTCTTGAGCAAGTATAGTACATTAGCCGCAACAAGGCCGGAAACTGCTACTCATTTTATCGTTAGCCAGTGGGCACCTGTGAACCAAGTCACGGAGGTACGAGAAGCATCGCCCACGCCTCACCACCACAAACCCGTTTATAGAGCGGGACACATTCATCCATCATCTAAGGAAAGGACAAGAAACACAGAGAGAGAAAGAGAAAGTACATCCATGCCCGAGTCGGGATTCGAACCCAGGTCCTCCCCCTCCATAATCAGTTACGCTAACCGCTAGACAGGTTGGGCGGCTATATTCCATATATAAATGCTGCTTTTGTATGTATATATTGATATATATTATAAGCTATGTTTATTATTTTTAGACTATAATATTTTCCATGGCATTTAATTATTAAAACTCTTATAACTTATTAATTGTTTTAAAAGAAATTTTTTCTGAACTGTTATAAATGTAGTCTAAATGGTTCAATTAAAAACAATAAAATACATTATGATTAAAAAAAAAAAAACACTGTGATATCACTAGGAAATTTCCATTGTTGAAAGTTTAATTGTAAATAAACTTTTACTAGTCAATGTTTGAAGTAGTGTTATTAGAAACACATAAATAATTACGTCGTTGGCAGTGAACGATATAGGTACTAAGAACTCAACATCCTCCTCAGCCTATATAGTGGACTTAGGTAATTTTATTCGTTATTATCAGATCTACAATCGAAGAGACACTTAATATTAAATAAAGCAACTTCGAACAGATTTCCTTAAATTTTGATTCTGAAACTTGTTGGACTCCAACATTTCCTCAACTATGGCAGTCGAAAATTAGTTGCAAAAATATTGTCAACTGTATTAATTTAACAGATACATTATATATTTATACATGTATGAAACAGGGGATTCATTAATATAAAAGTTTGAACGAGATGGTAGTTGAAAGGGTCTAAAACTTGGGTTTTCCGATCAACGTCATAGCAATTATTCCCATTTCAGGTGATTTTCTTTATTAAACTTTAACTATTGCCCGAATTAAATATTGTGGGCAAAAATTTGATTGTAGAGGAAGAAGAATATTAAATTCTTACACACTCAAGTTTTTATTAAAATGTTTTTTTTAATTCAAGAACTTTTTGAATAAATTATATATAATTTCTTGAAAAAAATATCAATTATCATTATTCAAAATTATTAGGAAATTTATTTTTAAAAAAATCTGATTTTTATTTTTTCGTATTTATTTCTTTTTTAATTTACTTCTTCAATATCCGTGAAAAATACTTTTTTTTTTAAACCAAAATAATAATATTTTAAGCTAAATTTTATATACATTTAATACTATAGTTGTCCTTTGATCATATAAAAAAAATTTAAGGTAGAACATTTTTGAAGATGTATATTCAGAATACAGGATATTCATTTACAATTGACGCTTATTATATTACCACACTCGTGGATATTACGTGATTACACTGGTGTGTGTGGCCAGTGTACCTTATTATTAACTGCTGGTCAGTGTTGACAGTATCTCTTCGAATTTCGCCTTTCGTTTGATAACGACAGCTCAAAATGTATTTGTCCTCGAATGTCCCTCCAAAATTCTCTTGTTCAGGCTGAAGTTTGGTTTAAAGATGGAGGCAGCAGGTTTTCTGACTTCCCAACGTGCCCGTTTTCTTATGATGTTTTCATAGGTAATTCACTTTTTATACTTAGTTATGGTCCATCCAAGAAGGATTCGACTTCGTAACCTACAGATGTGAAAATAATGATTTGATCATTCAAATTCTCCTCACATAACATATGTGTCACTCATCTCAAATATTTCCACACAAGCTTTAACCTCCGAATATGGTGTGAAATATTTCGTTGACACCTGAATCAAGCTGAATCTTCCAGAATCTCCGATGTGCATGCTTGTTAAAACTGATTGTAACCGGAACGGACACAACTTTTTCGGTGCACCAAATATATATATATATATATATAAAATTTGCAACATGCATTAGCAAAATTGAGATAGAGAAATGATTTGAACTTAAGAGCAGACACACATTATGCATGCCTGTGGCTCTACTGCAAAGCACTATTTAAAGCTTGGAGATTTCGACGATCTCAAGTTCGGCAATTGCGCTTTTCTTACGGTTTTTCAAAAAATAAATAAATAAGATCAATTATGCCTTATGGAAAACAGCGATCATTTTTTAATCAAGTATCAGACTTCGAAGGATAGTAGCCTACCGAGATTGTGAATTATCTTTATAGGAAATCAGTAGTCATGTTAGACGAAACTAAACAACTGTAATGCGGATATGTGATCTTGAATGCAGGAGAGTACGACAAAACAATGTGTTCTATCACATCTACCTCAATGCACTACTTCACGTGATAACAGAAAAATTGTGCACATGGCAGTAACAGATCGCTCAGCCACATTACGAACCATAGCACAGCACATTCAGTCTGTAACGCATCATCCAGAGTCCTCACGTACCATTCGACGCAGTTTACAGCTGAGTGGTCATTCCGCAAGACGTTCACTGCTTCGTCTACCCTTGACGCAGAACCACAGATCTCTCTGCCACCAATGGTGCGATGAAAGAAAGATGTGGACGTCAAAATGGTATGAAATTGTCTGTTTTGATGAGTCACGCCTCTGTCTACAACACCACAACTGTCGCATTCGCGTCTAGAGACTCCAAAGGCAGAAAATGCTGAACAGCTGCGTTATACACTGGTCCTGCACCGGTTATTATGGTATGGAGTGGTATTGGATATCACTCTCGCACTCTTCTAGTACGCATTACTGGTACTTTAAACAGCTAGCGCTACTTATCAGAGGTGTTGGAGCCAGTTGTCCTTCCTTACCTTCAGGGCTTGCTACTAGCCATATTTCAACAGGATAATGCGCGACCACACGTGCCATTCATTGTCCGGGGATTCTTCATCAATATCCAGATTAAATTACTTTCCTGGCCAGCATTCTCTCTGGACCTTTTGCCGATAGAAAACATATGGTCTATGGTTGCTCAACGATTGACCCAGATTATATCCCCAGCTGCCCCATCAGATCAACTATGACAACTTGTGGAAGCTGCTTGATCTGCTGTACCTCAAGAACACATTCCACTTTCTAAGTCTCTTTAAATCAATGCCGAGGCATGTGGCAGCAGTAATCTCCAACAATGGCGGCTGCTCTGGCTACTGTTTTTGATAGAAACCACCCTTCACAGAAGTCTGAAAGTTTAATCATTTGATACTTGGTCAACACGTTATCTACAAAATAAATTTTGTTGTGATATCTCTTGTCTTTATTGGTGTTGTTATTTGAGTGGCCAGCAGCGTACTTTACGGCTCGCCCCTCCAGTTCATCACTGCTATAGGAGTAGTCAACCAGAGGGTTTTCTGGCTATTGTATATGTTACCGTGAAAGTCCGAAATCTGGAGAATGTCGACATTCGCTGTTGAATGTCAACATTCACGTAGTCGCTTGGTGTATGTCCGAAATATTTGCTAGATATCCTCATTTCTCACTTACACCGGCAAACCGGCAAATGTCGACATCCACAATGCACTAATGGTGAATCTTGAATATGCGTTTCATTTCTCCGTATCCGGAGAGGAGAAATGCAGATTTGCATTTTCTTATCTCAATATTTCAGGCGTGAAAAACGTCACTTAATGTGTGACGTAACTTATCGCCTCTCTTAGAAAGGAGGAGTGACCAATCACGGTGAGTAGAGGATTTTTAACCCGCGGGACAAACCTGACAACAAACAAATTAAATGCTCTAATCCGCATCTCTTTGTTGACGTTGCCTTCTGTTATCTCCTTTTCGAGCTCTTTAATCATCTTTTCAAATTCCACCAAAGCTTGTCTGTGATTGTCGTCATATACCGGCGATGGTCCGAAAGTGCAAGAAATGTAATCAATTGTACGGTCTTTCACCAACGTTTTTGGTATGTGTTGACATTCACCGGTGAATGTCGACATTCTCTGATTTCGGTCTTTCACGGTAATATATATATATATATATATATATATATATATATATATATATATATAAATTAACAGATATTATAGTTTGGGAAAAAATCCATTATTTTTTCTGTAGTTGACTATAATGTTCGATGTCTCGCTAAGTATCTATCATACTTTGTCAGATATTCGCTCGTTGGAAAGATCACATTTCTCACTAAAAATATTTTGCTGTTTTTTATTTGGTGCATTCATTTATAAGCTACAAGGTGTTTAAAATGGAAATCAAGAAAAAGAAATTGAGGTATATTACCATTTTTTCTTTGATAAAGGCGAAATACAAGTTAGGTAGTTGAAAATTAGGAATAGTCTTTATGTTATTAGATACATTTACGAGTAATTTTGGCTTCGTTTATGATATTCATGTATATTTGATGTTAAAAATGCACCTAGCAAAAATGTATGAAGCTCATCGTTGAAAATATCATTGAAATCACAAAAATATTTGAAGTAGACTATTATATCAGCAGTTCAGAAGCTAGATTATAATAAAAAAAAACGGTTGATATCATTTGCCTAAATCCAAACATTGAAATAAAGACTTAAATTTCACATAAAAATAATGGATTCCCAACTTAATATTGAATACTGGTGACATATTAATTATAAGCCATGACCATTTTTGGATTCCTTTCAATTTTTGTTATTACTTTGTAGGATAGGAAAAGTACATAATAAATCAGAATAATTTAATACATTAGATTAAAAAAATAAGAAATCGTATTTTATGAGGGCCTCTCGCTCACACTAAAATTTTTCCCTGGCCTTAAACTTTATGTAATTTAAGTTTTAAATTTTAAAGTTTATAAGAGCTTGATTGATCAATAAATTTTAAGATTAAATGATTTACATTATATGCGTCTCATTTATTAACATTAAAACTAAATACTTAATTTTGGGGATTTTATCATTTATATTGTGTGATATATTAGTTTGTTATAAGTAAAGAGTATTGAAGGCTTAAAAAAAAGAAAAAAAAGATGTATATGTTTGAAAAGAACATGAGTGTAAATCCGTCCATATTAGTATTCATGAATTGAAGTCAGTATAAATCGATTTTTAATAATTCATAAAATTCATTTGCTAATCTTTCTGTATCTACATTTTTTATACTGTAATATGATATATACTTGTATTATAAGTTCTATTTATTTGCAATTGGGTGTGATTTTCACCGCTATGTGATTTATGGCGTATCTTTTTGTAAATTCATCCTTGTTGAAAAAATTTAATAAAGGAACATTAATTCTTGCTTAAGTAAATGTATGATATCATATGATGATCCATATTAAACTGAACCCCGTTATCTGAGATGATGAACATAAAACCACATATTATGCAAATTGTTTTAATTACTTCCATCTGTATATCCGTATTTTACTTGTAAGAGAAATCGATGACGGAGTTTTTAATAAGGCTCTTTGCAATTTCTACTGAAAAAGTTTCATTTTTTTAATCGGGAGTCTTGGCTTAGATATATTAATATATCAACTCCCTAGTATTTATTAAATTTGCTTGGATGTCAAAATATTTACTTAATTTTAAGGTATGTGTGTGTTGGTCTTAACACCTGCTCCTTTCATTAAATCTGTTATGATGGTTACTTTTTAAACTGTTTTTCTATTTCTTCATCTCATTTGTTTATACAAAAGAAGTATAACTTAGCGTCTTTTTATAATTTGTTAAACTCTTTTCATTAAATTTAGCAAACTTTTAAAATCGAGTTTGAGACTTTTTCGAAACCGCTTGAATTTTAAAATTCTAATTATCTAGAATTTTGAACACTGATTTATATTTTACAAAGAAATGTATAAAAAAGCAACCTGAAAGTTTATTAAATACACTTTTTGACTTCAAGAAGTCAATATAAAAGGTAATTTTGAGCTAAAAAATACAAAAATAGAAGATAGTTTATGTTTTTGTATACCATGGCTTATACTTAGATAACTCATTTTAAATATTTACTAGCTCAAATCTATATATGCACAAATATGTAGGCTTGGTTAATATTAAGATTTGACAGTACATGTCCAAATATAAATATTAGTCATGGCTCTAGTTTTAGAAAACCCAATCGTATAAAATTATAAACAATAAGCATGAGATAATTTAAGAATGAGAGGGATATTACACTTCTGTTTTTTGGATATGAGTTTATCAAAGCGAATGCTTGAGTGTTTTCCGTGTTTTCTAGCTTGCGATACTTGAATACGGCCGACAATCTGAGACAAGTCCGTCTGGAAGGCTCTATGAAGTGAATACAAGAACTCTTTATCTCAGACTAAAACTCTCCACTCTATAAAAAAATGTTAGACTGTCCTGTCAAAACTCTTTCAATATTCTACATGAGACCTTTTTTTTTTTTTTTGCAACGTTGGAACACCAAAATAGGACAAAAATTATAATTTTAAGCATGGATTATTTTTCTGTGTGTGTGTGTGTGTGAAAGCTTATAATTTACAAATAAATTTTGTTAAATATCAATATTCCTTCTCCTTTTATCTTCAATAAAGCATTAGCTACAACACAAATAAGCGTCACCTAAACTGTTAAATATGTGTATTGTTGTTGTGGATAACCCTCCAGGTGTCTGACGAAATTAGACAAGATCAATCAGAATCTCTGATTCTAAGGAAGTCCATATATATATATATATATATATATATGTGTGTGTTTTTTTTTTTTTTTTTTTTTTTTTTTTCACATACATATATATATATATGTGTGTGTGTGTGTGTGTGTGTGTTTCGAGTATGAATAGAATAGTACTCAATGTTGAATAACATATATAGTATGTAATCTTCAATTCTTCAAACTTCAAACCTAGAATTCCATCTTTCTCTTTCATTTTTTAGTTTAACATTATGTTCTTAATGCACGTTAACAATTCATTTTTCTACTGACCAAATATCAAATGATTTTTCATTATCTGATAATTAATATTCTACTAAATGATGGAGAAACTGCTGAGTATTACTAACAGTGCTTTTAGATATATTTTGTTATTAAGTATATATGGTTTTGTGTTTATTATTTTGTTATTTTCTTATCTAAATGGTATTAGTTTTTCTTTGTAAATAAATTCTTTTTCATTGTTTATACAGTTACTGTGATTCTAGGTAAATGAAAGTGTTAATTGAAGTTTGCTACCTCAAAACGGCTTAGATTGAAAATGATATGTACATTGTAAAATCCTAGTTATAATTTGTAAATCTTAAGAAATTCCCAAGCGGTGGTAAATCAAAAAAGGCGACTATTTTTAATTTATCTTAACGTATTTGTCCTTGTTTTACTTGCTTTAAACTATCTTGGTCTGTAACGATGTCTTTACTCTTGGCGTGACTGTCAAAAGCGCAGATCTTATAACTGTAAAAGGGTAAATCGCTTTATGGTGCATAAAAATAAAACAAAACATTTGTGACTTTTCGTGATTTTGATCATCAACAAAAACACCTTGGCAACAGTCAAACAATTGAATACGTTATTGTTTCGAACAATTCTAAAAAACAAACCACATCAGATTTTTCATATTTTTCTTTATCTTGTTTTGTATTTTTTATGAGAATACTCTAGATCTTTATAAATGTTATTGTTACAAAGCACATTTCGTATGCTACAAAATGATTTTAGGCGGTTGCCATTTAATGCCTAAAAGTAATATAAATCGTAATCTATGCAAATTTTGCCACTAAAAAGATGGGAAAATGGAACAATGATGTCACGAAACACAGAACTCTTTGTTTGATTAGAATATAACCATTTTATTACCTAATACTATTTATTAATAAAAAAAGCTTTTTTGAATGTTCAAAGAAAACAAGGCCCTTTCTAACTATATTAAAAGGTTTATTTATATAGCTTTTAACATGTAGTTATCATGTCATCTATTTGAATGTAGTGTGAACAGCAATTACCGGAAAATATTTTATTGAAAAGTTGTTATCAATAAAACAATTAGAGAATTCTATTTTGGAATGAAATAATAGTAAACAAGACCTAATTTAATAACTAAGAAGCTTTTCATATAATGAAATAATTTTCCTTTTGTTCGACCTAGAATAAAGTAGAGAAAAAGATCACACATGTTGTTCATTACCAAATCATAGATTATTAAATTTTTTCCTAAGATGCAACCATCAAGGGCTTACAATCACATACACTTGTGGAGAATACACTTTAATACCTTGTTTAAAAGAAAGACAATTATGAGTTAGTGTTATTAAATTTATAATTAAACATAAATAAGAGAGAGAGAGAACTCGCTTAAAAATACTTTAAATTACTATTGTTAATATTTTAAAAACTTAAGCTATATGGTTTTTTAAAGACAAATATAAACTAAATGATCTCATTTTATCATTTCACTAGAAAACCTAGGACTCATACAAAACAAAGGAAAACCTTAGGTTCTACTAATATTAAATAAGCACAGACATGGCGATCTTTGATTGGAGGAAAGGAAAGGAAATTAACTTCTTAACCAATAGAGTTCATATAAATAAGACTAGAAAGAAAAGGAAATTAACTTCTTAACCAATAGAATTCATATAAATAAGACTAGAAAGGAAAGGAAATTAACTTCTTAACCAATAGAGTTCATATAAATAAGACTAGAAAGAAAAGGAAATTCACTTCTTAACCAATAGAGTTCAATTTTCAAACTCAATTTTTTGACATTACAGAAATGATAGCTTGATGAAAGAAGACTAGATCATATAAATAAGATTAGATCATTGAAGAATTTTTTGATATCTATTGTATTTTGGTACTTTTCATTAATGGTTAATCATATTCCCTCATCTAAAAAGAGAAACATGATTCCGAAACACCTATCCTAATGGAAGTAAGGAAATAGCTTTCTCTTAAATCTGCACTATTACCTGGATTCGAGTCTGAAGCCATATTCCTAAAAAGCATGGTCTCATCAATAAGCAATGGTGAGATCATTGAATCAAGATTGTGTTATCGTGTTATGAATAGACAAACAGCTTTAGCCTATTTTAAGCGATATTTGATAGTCATTTTGTAAATTATTTGAATGGAGTTGTCTATGAAAGGGATAATTTTTCGTAATGGGCCTTATTCAAATGTCACAAGAAAGAAAACAAAGAAAACTCGCAGACATTCATCATCATTAATGTGAATGTAAGTGTTAAAAGCAGCCTAGTAGTTAGACAGCATAAGGTCTCTTCAGAGCATAAGGTCCCGAATTCAATTGCAGACACTGTTGAACACAAGAGATAGATGTTGCGTTTCTCTCTTCTGCATCCACGTCAATCAGAGTGGGTGCTTGAAAGTTTTCGGGCTTTATCCCTTGCGACACATGAAAACGACCTCCCAGTTTATTAGATGGATATTAAAATACTTGACAATATCCTTTTGAAGTTAGACTGTCTACTACGTAGTGCCAACGTTCATCTCTTGTTCTTATATTCTCGATATTATTATTTAGCAATGTAGAACAATCAATGCGTTTTTAGAAAGATTTTAGAAAACCTATGAAAAAACTTATAACTTATAAAAACTTTAATACGTTTCATATGAAGTTCAATAAATAGATTTATTCACCAATGAACAGAGTCGTTATAAAAGTGAAGTAAGTGAAATGTCTTCATCGTAATTGGCAAGATCTCCACTTTTGTGATTGGAAGATAGCGTCTTCAGTAACAGACTTAATCGAAAAAATAATAGTGAAAATGTGGATTTGGGTCCCCTGCTTGGCGCTATTCCAAAAACGCCATCGATATAGCGAAAATTATACCGCTATTTCAAAATGAAACTAATTAGTGACTAATGAAAAAGGCTAAAACAAAAGATTAATTAAAAAGCATGCATGCTAAAGCGCTTCAAATTCCCTCCTCTGGAGATTGCTATAAGGCGCGCATTAAGGATGAAAAACATCTGGGTTACCATGCTTGGAAAATTTATAGCTAAGTTGGCAAGAAAAGGGACCTAAGCCACAATTTAACCAAAAAAAGTTTCTGGGTAGTGCAATATAAGCACTTTTTGAACTGAAAATATGCTTAGGTTGATTAAACTGCATTTATAAAATCAAATATACCTACTATTTTTATTAAAAGAATAGTTATATTGATTAAAATGTAAAATACATTGAGTGTTATTGAAACATGTGTGTGTATTACATTTAATTTCCTTCAATGTTATTATTTAAAAATATTGGAATAAATATAGCAAACAGCGAAATCTAAAGTTTTTAATTATGCATTCTGTGTAATTATTTTTGATCGATGAAGGTTTAATTTTACATATGACATGGTTATTAAAGAAACGAATTGCTGTATGAGAATGTAAGCTTTATTTATCTTAAACTCAGTTGATGCTATTATTTCTCAGAAAACTGCAATGTACCCCTGGGACTGTCATCAGGATTGGAAGATTCCCTCATCACTTCAGAAGTTGGAAGTGAGTCCAACCCTTCTCAGGCACGACTGGGGAAAACAGATGGCGCTTGGTGCTTCAGCAACGACTCCATCTCATCTGGAACGGCAGTCCTGATGGTGGATCTTTCAAAACAGATGTTCGTCAGTGGCATCGCTTCCCAAGGACCACCAGTTGCTTTGCAGCCAAAGGATTACAATCATGTAGTGGGTTTTTCTGCAGCATGTAGTCTGGATTCCAACCAATGGACGATATTCAATGGCGGTAGTTTGGTAAAAATTTATTTACTTAAATTAAATATGTATTTCGATTTGAATGATTTTGTTGCTTCAAAGTGTCACTTTTTGCATATGAAATCTAGTTTGACCAGTACTGTATAAATACAGTTTAAAGTAGATCTGGAATCACTAAAATTACTTTTGTTGTTGCTAGTTATGACACTTAGCGAAGTCAAACTGCCCGTAAGAGACTGGGCGAATAAAGTCAGAAAGAGCGTTTCTCATTTTTGAACAGAGTACCCCATACGAGGAAGGAAGGAAGATTTTGGTTCATAGATGGCAGCACCATCTGGGTCTTCCAATTCAGAGATTGAAGCCCGAGAAGACGCATGTGGCGTGGCTCCATACACCTCCAGAGGTATTAATTTGGAATGAGAACTTGGAGGACGTTTCAACTACGACATATTTTACGTGCCCTAGTCGCCATAAGTAAACACGCCGGATCTCCGGATAAGCCGGGATTCGAACTCACTACATTCCGGTAACGAGAACAACGCCCTAACAAACCAGGCCACAGTGGCTCCAAAATTATTTTTTATTAATGTGAATTTCAAACCTCGAATTGTAGAACAGAAAGCCGAAGCACTAACAACCATTCATCTACTAACTCAATTAAAATTGAATATGAATGTATAATTTGAGTTACCATCAGGATAATAAATAATTTAAAAATATTATGTATTTTAAACTGAGAAAATGGTTTTTTCGTTACAATTAATCATTAAAATTTTTTATGTAGTTAAGATAATTACTTAAATAATTGTATTACTTTTTAATAATTTTGTATTGATATTTATATATATTGATTACAAATATCAGCGTAGAAGGATTCTAAATTGCAAAGTTTAATTTTTAAATTTATACGTTTCCCTAAAAAAATCACAAAAGCATTGGCATAAATGTTCCAATTAGAAATTCAATAATTAAAGTTTGAATTATTTACTTTACTAATGTGTATCTGGAAATGTAAATGTAAGTAAATAAAGTCATTTAAATGAATTTTTCATTAAAACTTTTTTTTTATGTAGAGTTCTTGCTCGAGTTAAAATACTTTACAAATAATCTAACTTTTGTAGCTTTTTATTTTTCTTTATACTTAGTTGAAACATAAAAGTATCTTTTTCGGATTTCTATTTATGCAAAAGATATTAAATGAAAAAGACTTCCAATAATTACCTGTATATTTTACTAATATGGATTACATGTTTATACATTCAATCACTGATGGTCAGTTAAACGCTTTATGCAATTTTTGCATTCGAGATCTAATTGGACGGTATACAACTTAAAGTGTATTCCGAATCACTATAAACAGCCACTTGCAATATGAGAATCGAACCCAAGAACTGTTGAATTGATCACTAGTGGAAGCCCAAATGATATTTTGCTAATTTGGATCACATGTTTATTCGCTTAATCGCAGATTATCAATGCTTGCACTCGAGAGCTAATTGTATGGTAACTTACAACTTAAAGTGCATTCCAAACCACTAAGAATATCCACTTGCAATATGAAAATCGAACCCAAGAGCTGTTGAATCGATCACGAGTTCAAGCCCAAATGATATATGTAAATTAGAATATCGTCAAACTTTCTCAACACTTCCTAGTCCAGATAAGTCTCCTGATCCATTCTTCACACAACATACTTGAGATAGGATGGACAAATGATTGCCTTCATCTTTAAGTGTTGATAATTAAGCCTTATAAGCAATTTGGCCAGCTCAGCCTCAGAAAAATATATGGGAAATTTATCAATTTGCGGCAAAAGCTGGATGAAAACTGAAACCAAACTAACGATGAAGCACCGATTTTTATTAGTCTCCTGTCTACAAAACAATCAAATTTTGAAGTACGTCATTCATCAAGTAAAATTGATCATTCATTAACATCCTATTAAAAATCAATCAATACTAAATTCTTTTAAAATTTGAATCTCATTTCTAATTATAAATGTTATTGCAATTGAACATTTCCATCTTTTATAAATTTTTTTTGTTACGAAGTGTACATAAAACATGTCATATATTTAAACACAATTAAATTTCGCTGTGCGTATGTTTTAAAAAAATTTTAAAATTCTCAAATACATAAATTATATTAATTTATATTAATGTTTAACTCAAAAAAGTTTAATATTTTTATTATGTATATATATGGCATCTGTTTCTAAGTCATTATTATGTAATTAATTTCATGATGAATGAAGAAAAATTAAAAAAATGAGAAATTTTCCCCATTTGAAAAATAGTTTATTGTTGGCGCCCTTTAACACGAATCTCGGTTATGACGATAGCAAATTTCACTAGCACTCAAAAACACTCGAAATCTGTCATATTAAAAGTTTTCATCAGAACCCAATGTTCTTGTCTAGAAAACGTAACTGCGGTTCCAAATTAGTTTTCCAAGAATGAGATAAAAGCTAATTTAGGAGTATTGCTATAAGATAATTTACATAGTATCTTGTACAGATTTAAGAGAGAGAGTTAAACTTTGAGAATATAGTAGAAGATTATTTAGCTTCAAATGATAAAAATGGTCAACCAAGACTCTCCTCAATAAATTTCAGCTTGAACAATGAGCAAAGAAGTGCAAGAGGATAGGAATTCAAGGCTGTGAGGAAACTGCTAGATTTTTTCCAAATTGTAAAAATTCGTTTTCAGTAGAGAGTTGGAAAAGACGATAAATATGGGAAGATTGGAAACGGATAATGAGGTTCACTTTATGTCTAATGATTATGTTCGTTTATGTTTGAGAAATATCTTGTTCATTTATAACATGACGTGCATTGATGATGATGTCTGTCATGGCATGCCAAAATTGCAAGAACCACACAAAGCCATCTTGACTTATCCACACTGTGAAAAACTCTACTGGGAGTATCTTGATATAAATCATGTTCTGCGATATTATGGAAGCGATGCTCTTTTGTTCTTCGAGGACAATCAAACAGCCATGAGATATCCAGACTTATTTGATATAGAGCAGGGGTGGCCAAACTTTTGGGATCTGGGGTCTACTCCACATTTAAAAAATCGAAGGTGGTCTACCAATGGCAGAGCTAAATTAAAATACATATTTATTTTCGGTCACCAGAAAAAATGGTAATTTATGTAATTTTTCTAAAAAAAAAAAAAACTAAATATTAATATTTACAAAATAAAAATTTACTGACGAAAATAATCAAAGTATTCATATATCAAAAACTGACCATCCTATTCACTTCGTTTAGTCGAAATTTGACACTATACATCTGCGACAAGTTTATCATATTGTGGCTGATACAAGCTTATTGCAATGCATAAACACGAAATTAAATGTTCATCTGTTAAATGCGACCAATGTTTGTTTTTTGTTCATGGTTGAAAAAGCAGATTCGCAAAAATACCTCGACCCAAAGTATGATTTCAAATACAAAATCAATTTGTAAATGTTTGGAAACGTTTCCTCAGAAATTAATTTCCAAAAATCAGTATCGCTAAATATGCTCTGGATTTAAGTAATATATCGCATCGTAATTTAATAATTTCTTCCTCGACCGTGACTGATGTGATATCTATTAATGTCCTATTTTTCAAATACTCCATCAATGTTGACATTTTTATTAAATGGAAATATCATAAAATTGAGTATTTCTTTCAACCTAATTAAGTCAGCGAATCTTCTTTCAAATTCTTCAAACAAAACAAGTAAGTATTAAGCGAAGTCTCTGAAGTCTCAGTTTTATGGATGCACTGTTCTTCCATGTTTTTGAAGTTTCTCAATTCATGTTTTGTTAATTGAGATGCATACCTCTCTATAGTTTTTTTTAATGTTTTAATCGTGCTCATTATGTCCGTTTTAGGTTTTAAATCGTAAACCTTTAATCATAAATCTTTGCACAGTTTGTTTTGGGTTTAAAGCGTAGACAGTAGTAAATTTTTATTTGAAATAATTTATTGATTCTATATCATAAGTCATAAATTAAATTGTTAATATCCGAAGTCATTATCGGGATGATCGCGTGGACTACCTAAAATGTCTTCGCGGTCTACCAGTCGACCGCGGTCGACGTCTTGGCCATCCCTGATATAGAGCATGCTTTGCTAACATAGGAATGATGCCTTGTTGTTTCTCGAAGGTAAACGGACAGTCTTGAGGTTCGGATCAGGTGCACCCTGTGTTGCAGTTTCACTCTAATGGAGATGGTTGATTCACTTAACATCAATATGACATCTAACATTTTTCAGAGCACGGATCTTACCGTCATAAAAAATGCATGGGATATGATGGAATACGTATCTCTAACAAGACTTTTGTTTTCTATCTAATTTAAGTGACGTATATGTCAGTGTATGATATTCTCTGGACATAAATACAAACATCATGTTTTTTGTTTCATCATCGTGTTTCCGGGCGTGAGTTAGAACCTACCAGTTAGTAAAAGCAGTTAGGTGGGAGTCTTTGTAATATAGAAGTAGAGATCAAGCAGAAATTCCCTAATAATTGACCTGCCAGCTCCAGAGGTATCATTTCTCTTTGAAAGCATTGTACCACGACCTATTTAACGTGCATCATCCACTTTAGCGAACACGACGAATCTTTAATTAAGCGGGAACTCACTACCTTCCCATAACAAGAGCGTCGTTTTAACCAGGCTACTGTGACCATATCAAAAACATGTAGACATGATTCCCGAAAAGTTAAAGGCAGTTGTTGATGTGAATGGCTCAATAAAATATTGCTCTTGGACTTCTAACTCATTCGCCAATGTATGTATAAACATGTATAACTATATCTGGCGGCTGTGGCCTGGTTGATTTGCTTCGTCCTCGTTACCAAAAGGTGGTGATTTCGAATCCCGGCTTAGCCGAAGATCCGTCGTGTTCACTAATGGCGACTGGAGCACGTAAAATCTGTCGGGTCACAATGTCCTGCATGTTCCCATTACAAATTAATACCTCTGGGGGGTTGCATCCAGGCTATGGGTCTTCCTTGGTTTCAATATCTAAATTGTAAGATACAGTTGGTGCTACCATATATGAGCCAAAAGTCGTACTTCCACCTTCGTATGAGGGTGCTCTATTCAAAAACGGAAGAGCTCCTTTTATGACTTCTTTCGCCTAGTGTCTTGATGGGCGGGCTTGGCGTTACCAAATGTCATCAATAACAACAAATATATCTAATTCTTCCTCCCTTTTTTATTTCAGTTCTTCAATGCTGACAAGAATGACACAGTAGATGTCATCAGCTATCACCCCATCAGTACTATAGAGTTAGCCAGATATGTCAAAATAAATGTAACCATGAAAGTTTCTGCTTCGACTATTATTTGCTTACGTTTTGAATTATACGGATGCAATACTGGTTAGTAATATATTTATTTCTTTATCAAATTAATTCAAGGTGTGAAACACAGCAATAATTGCACAAACCGACAACCACAGCCTAATTTTTTAAAAACTTTCCAAAAGTCTTAAATTTTTTCATTACTTTTATTTTAAAGTCATAAAAATATTCTATTTTTCTGTCTGGTTTTTAAATTTGGGATGATTGAAAATTTAATTAGGTTATAGATTCTACAATAATAATTACTAAGTTGTTTAGTTATTTAAATTTATTGCTTATTTTATACAATTTGTAATATCATCAAGATATATTGAGATAAAATGAGCTTCAAGGCAAAGTTATATTTTTCAAATCATTTTTAATTTAATAGCAATTTCCCAGAAGTACCTTATGTTTTATTTGGTGCTAAATCAAATTTATTTCACAAATCTGTTTTTTTTATTACTTAAGAAAAATTATTTAATTATGACGATAAAAAAATTTTTTGTGAACAAAAACTACATTTAAGAGAATATTGCCAAGAAAAACTGAAGTGAATTGAATTCACTTACATTCATTAATGGTTAATAGCTAAGTTTCTTAAATGACTTAGCGATAATCAAATTCAAAATAAAAAATCGCTCTTTTGGTTGCCTTAATTATTAGATATTGCTATCGTATTTATTCTAATTAGGTATTTCAAAGAACAATTTCTAATGGCTACTCGCATGAAAAATGAAGTTCAAGTTTGATTTTCGTTTCAATCAAACCTATTTACTTTCACCCCAAATTTTTTTTTGTTCTGAAATTCTGAATTTAAACTTAATTTTTTTATTAACTAAAATGTTAAGGGAGTAGGACTATACATTTTCAATCTTTTTGCTGATTATAGATGATAGATGATCGGTAAAAAGCTAGCTAAACATTAATGTCCTCACTTCTTCTGTGGTAATTTGGTAGATAAAGCAATAGTTTTTCATTCCAGAAGATCGTAGCTTCCATACTTGATCTCATAGAAAACCATCGTGCTGTGAAAGTTTATCCAAGATAAACTTTTGAGCATCCGATGTGTCATTGTTGGTGTGATCTAGATATATAAGACGATGCCATTTCAGGAATCGATATTAACATTTGAATATAGTTCAAAATCATGAGGCATTTGGCTGCATTTGGTGGCATCCAAAAATAGGTCACAGGAAATTTAATGCAAAAATAACCTATTTAGTATTAGATATAAAAGTAATGAATTGAAGAAACTTCACCTTGAATAAATATCTAGTTAAAAGAAACAGGTTATTTGAAAGTTACCCTTAACTCGGCACACGTTACTTACCAGATACAATTTTTAAAAATCTTCGATATATTTTTGAAAATCTAGATTTTATTTGCACAGTATACATTAAATTTAAAAGCTAGAGACCTTAAAATTATCTCCATTCGTGGAAGTGTAACAAATTAACTAAAAATAAAAAAAAATGTTTCCTTAAATGCCATTCATCAAATATGAAACGAATGAAAAAAATTCCAAATCCAAATGTTAAAACAGAGTTTTTAAATTATTACAGTCTTACATATGTGGCAATAGTTTTTTTATGCTCCTATACAATACAATAGCTCAAAAGCTTTTAATTAAACTTAAAAAGAAATTTCAAAACAATTATTTACAAATTTAAAAAGTCTGAGCAATTAGTTTTTAAACTGTTTTTTATACTTAATCAAAATAGTGTTATAAATATTTTTATAAAGGATAATGCATTCATAAAAAATATTTATAACATTTAATTAAAAAAGTGTTATATTTTTAATGTATTTTAATCTATAATTTTAATTTTGTGTTGATACTAAATAATCAAAGACGAGGATTACATATAATATATTGGTTACATTGCATAAATTTTAACTATAATTTTGCTCTTGACAGATGAAAACTAAAGAGCAAAATAAATGCGAATAATATCTTTTACAAATTCAGAATCTTCTTTTAATTTTTTTTTGTATTTAAGCAATCTTTTAAGAAATTAAATAATTTATTTAATATATTTATGCACAATTTTATTTTGCTTTTAAAGTTTTGTAGTAAATATATATAAATAAAGTAAGAAAAGAATATAGAAATAACTGAGATTTACTGTACTGTCACTCATGGCGCTATTTTTCAACTTTCGGCGATACATAACATTTTCTGGCAACCCAGCCAATTCCGACCAATCACAGATAAGGGAAGGGTGTTTTTAGACCACAATTGTACAAAATGGCGAGATTTTTGGCGACTTTTTGAAAAAGTCGCTAAGGGTGATCGTACAGTAAATTTTTACCTATAGAAATATATATAACGTATTATAATATATTAAATTAAATTCTTTTTTAAGAAAGAAAATGAAAAACTTTTTATTTTTTTAAAATTAAAAATCTGAATATTTCACTTCTTAAACAAACTTTATACAATCCAGCATTATGTTGAAATTCATTAATCTGTTTATTGTAGTTAGAGAAAAAGTGTGTTCTTAATATTTCTTCTACAACATATATCCTTAATTCAAATATATATTAATTTAACTATTACATATATATCATTCATAAAAACTAGATACTGTATTATTAATTTCAAGCAGATTTTCAGCCATCCACAGGAATGCAAGCTACAACCACTCCAAAGGGTAAAATCGATGTCAAATGGAATCAACCACACGGAGAAACCACCCTAGAATCTGAGACTCCTACTATTGGAATTTTCAACCCTAATGGATATATAATAAATTATAGACCAGTCAATTCAAAAACTTTTCAGACTGCAGCTACATCAGACAGAGTTATGTCACTGGAGGATGTCCGCTTGGGTGCGAAATATGTTGTCCAGCTGCAATGTTTGGTGAAAGAAGTAACCTTGTCCTGTGGTTCTACTGAAATTGAGGCTTGTAAGTGTTTGAATTTGCATATATATATATATATATATATATATATATATATA
>JAPDSC010047419.1:26168-38518 GCA_026290005.1 Latrodectus geometricus
ATATATATATATATATATATATATATATATATATATATATATATATATATATATATGAGATTAATGAATGAAACAATCAAGTATATCAGTGATTGATAGTTCGGCGCCACCTTTTGAATGATCAGTGAAATACTTTTAGAAAAATGAAGGCACAAATCTTTTTCCGCCAATAATTAGTTTATATATCACATTTTTATTTGTATTTAGATTAGCCCCAGCATAGAATTTTCTCTTAATTAAGGTAAATGGTGGAAAAAGCAATTAAGCATTTTTTGAAGATTTTCTGCAATCTAGAATAGAAACAACTATTTTAAAAACCGAAATTCTGTGAGAATAAGCATTTGAAAACGGGCGTTTATGGTATTGTTATTTCATATATCAACCGATTGCTTTGGAATCTGAACTTTTGCAGTCTCAATAATCATTAAAATGCTGATGACTTAATTGAAAGAAAAAGAGTATGATGAAAAAAAAATTGCCCAAAACTAATAATTTATGATAAAGATAAAGAAACTAACAATTTCATTTACATAAACGAATAGTTTATTTTTCTTCAATTTCGATTTGTGAAAGCAAATCAAAACAGAATGGGAAAATATAAGTGCAAAATGTAAAGTAAGACACGAAAAACACGTGTCAAATCTGAAAAGACAACAAATGCAAAATCAAAGGCATCGAAATCAAAGTTGATAACATTTAACGCATGCGCAGCTGCTAATCACAAACAAAAACTGCTGACACGTGATCTATGGCAATTCGGGCTTTGAAGGTCATCATATTTAGAATACAAATTTGGCTCGCCATATTATTGAGCCGTCGTGAAAGTTAATTATATTGCAGGATAAATGTGGTTTGCTTAATGGATAATTTAAATATTGTTTGTGAGTTTAAAATTAAGTTCAAAACATATCAGTCTCTGCGACCTCAAAATATATTTATCTCCAACAAGAAATTCATCATCCATCGCCCGCATTGTTATTAGATTGGTGCTATCGCCAAAGAAATTTTTGTACCAGATTTTATTCTTTTATGTAATTTTTACATTATTTTACTTAAAAGCCTTAGCAACTTTTATTAAACTGGTAAAGCCCCTAAGAATGTGTCAGTTGCCAATGAATGACTTAACTTATATGCTCACCAATATTTTTAATGCTAGAAATTTCGAAAGCAGATAAGCACTTCATAAATAGTGTAGATTGTAATTGACCTAATTTATAACTCACATACTAATGGCCAATCTTAAAAAAAGCCTGACGCAAAGTGCTTAGAATTTATCTGTTGATCTTCGAGTCTCTAAACTGAAAAGGTATTTTTAAATTTTGCTTACTTGTATAAAAAAAAATGCTGAGAAATGATGTGAAACAATAAAAATATTAATTTTAATATTATTTAGAGGAATATTTACAGAAAACTAAAATTGCAATTAACAATGATTGAAGAACTTATGACTCCATAAAACAGTTTTACAGCAGAATTAATCTCAAATAAGAACAAAACACTTTTCTATATATATATTGAAACAAATAATTATTCTTTGAAATTTAATTTTGGATCAAAACATGTGACATGAAAATTTTAAGTTTCATATTATGAATTTTAACATGTAAATATTTTTCCACTCTCGACTAAATCGAAATTAAATTTTAAATCAATTACATTTTTAATGTTTATTAATGCATTTCAGATCCTCCATGCCCAGATGACTGGACAGGTGGTAACGAATATCATTGTTTTTTATACTTAAATGAAGTGTCTGACTTTCTGGAAGCAAGATCGATCTGTTTGAGTTCGGAAGTCGACGATAAACTGGGAAAACTTAGCTCTTTTGTTGATGAGGATGAGAAGCAGTTTGTTATAGATCGCATTTTACCGAAAGAAACAGAACAACTTTGGTTCATCAGAGATGTATGCCAGGAAAATGGTATTTAATCATTACAATTTCATAGGTTATAAAAGGATTATTTTATTACAAACTATATATTGTGGATTGTTTTGCACATTAGGGACATGATACAAGACAATTTGCATTCCATATTGCTAGTTCGTTTGTCAAAATTAATCAGGAATATTATTTTAATTTATGAATTTAACTACACATTTCCTTAAAAATTAAATTACATTTTATAAATCTTGGTCAACCAGTGGAAGGAGGTTAGGGAAACAGTATTTCATTTGTTAAAAAGAATTTCATTCAAAGATTTTTCATTTTTTAAAAAAGATGAATTAAGCAACTTTGTATAAGTTTTGGTACATTTGAGAAAAGCATAATTTGTTAAAAGTAATAAAAAATATTTTTTTCACCATGAACTAAACTACATTGTGTAATGATTGTGCGAGTTTTGGCTCACCAAAGTCATGTGCTTAGAAAATATTATTTTATTATCACAGTTTCACATTTATTGAAATTATTAAATGACACTGCTTTTACCTATCAATTATTAATTGAAATAAAATAAATAATTTAATATTAAAAAGTAAATAATTAATTTTAAATTAAATATTAATAATTTAATTTAAAATTAATTGGTATGCCAATTTTTATATTTTGTTTTATATTCTATCATTATGTTTATTTTCTATGATACATGTTAATAAGGAGAAGATAAATATAGAGTTAAATAATAATACAGCGATAAAACTCTTAAGAAAAGATGTGAGACACAATATAGAATATCTGCATATTAATAACTACTGAAATGATTATATAAATATAACGTCAAAGTATATCTGCTTGCGTCATATCAAGAAAAGTTGAAAATCATTAGTAACTGATTTACAACAACAACTAGAACAAGTTGAATTGAGTAACTAGAACAAATTGAAATTAATCCTTTACAATTAAAATAATAATTTTAATTAATTCTTTTATTTGTAATTAATGATATGTTCGTATGTTTCAAAAATATTTTAACATTATAAATATTTCTAGAGGATTGCTGTAATATTTTGAAAATAGAAAATGGCAAGCTGCAAGAATACGAATGCGGGGAAGAAACACTTTCTACTGTAATGTGCTTAAGAGATCATAAAGGTATAAATTAAATCTAATAAATTTAATTTAAAATGTTTTTGTTGAATTTTGTAGTAAATTAAATTTATTTGTAAAGTTAGTTACAATGAAATGAGCGGTTAAATTGCTGTTTAGATCCCCTTCTTCGCCAACTCGCGAATATGAAGTGCTTTTTCGCGCATGCTCATTAACTATTCTTTTGTATTAGCCTTTTGATTGGTCGCTAATTAAGTTTCACTTTAAAATAGAGGTAGAATTTTCGCCATGGCATTGGCCTTTTTGAAAACGCGCCAAGCAGGGGACCTAAAGCACATTTTCACCGAAATGAGCTTCAGATTTAAATATATTAAAATTGTTGAATTTCATCCAAGTGATCTAGATTGTACATTTGTAATATATGAATTTCTATGTCGATACTTTGGTACTTTTCCATTTCACCGGTATAGGTGGTAATTTCTCCAAATAGTACTAACAACCGGAACAAAATATCGCCAATTGCAGCTTGTATCATCATTGTTTTAACTTTTTATCCTTTACAAACATTTTAAATACAATGAAAAATTATTTATGCCTTCATCAATTTTTTCAACTAACAGTTACTATTTCTTTAGCTGATTTCCAAGAGTTGTCACCAAAAGTGTCAACACGGCGAGATTTGCGCTGGCGAAATGATTAGTACCTATGCTTGCTACAGAAAATGTATCTAAAATCTTATTTCAATTCACTTGAAATTGTAAAATATAACTGTGCATTAATTAATACTCTAATAAAATTTCTCTATTTTATATAAATTCAGTTATTTATCTTACAACCTGTGATTTTTGATGACACATTTTAGGAGAAGGAGCACGTCTTTTGGTATCATCTGCAAAGGCCTCAGATAATGGTCAAGCGGTTGAAGTAGAATGGCGATATGAAGGAATCGGCTGGAAAACAGATAAGCTCCAAGCAAAGCTTTGGTCCGATTCAACTTCTAAAACAATAATGTTTTCAACTCTTGAACCGACCTTTACGCTTGAAGGTTTAGAAAAGAATGTCACGTATTCCTTGATTCTAAAGCCCGCGCCAAACATTAGAACGGAAGAATATGTTCACAAGTTCATCATAAGTGAGTTTAATTTTGTATAGTATATTCAAACTAGTTAAATATTTATTTATTCTGTTTGAGAGGTTATTCTAAGGTTAATCAATTTTAAATGAATTTAGATAGTTATTTTCTCAAATTCTCCCTGTGAATTTTATTTTCATTTCAATTTTAATTTATAGCCAACTTGAATAATGCAAAGCAAATTAAATAATTTTTGCGTTAATCTGCGCTTTAGGTCCCCTACTCTACCAACGTGGCAATAAATGCACCAAGCGTGGTAAACCGGACATTTTTATACCTAACGAGCTCTTTATGGCAACCTCCGAAGGAAATAATTTGCGCTTTTTCGCGCATGCTCATTAATTGGTATTTTTTCTTTTAGCATTTTCATTGGTCGTTAATTAGTTTCAGTTTGAAAAATCGGTCATTTTCATTAGTTGCTAATTAGTTTAAAACCGTTAAAAATCGTATTCCATTATCACCATGGCAACAGCGTTTTTGAAAACCCGCCAAGTACGGGACCCACAGCGCACTTTCGCCAAGTTGGCAAAGTAGGGGACCTAAAGCGCATTTTCACCAATTTTTGAAATGACACTTAATTGTTTTAAATGATTCAAATAAGTTAAAACCTTAATAGGATGATTAAAGAAACTATTTTATGTGAAAATTCTATACATATTATTATATAGGATAAAAAATACTCACCTAACTTTTGATTAGAAACTAGACATTTTTTAAAAATTTATATTAAATTCTAATGAAGATTTTTTAAAATTTTAGTTGACTTTACCGAGGAACCAGGAAGATACGGTAAGTATTCACTTGTATATATAATTTAAACTCTATACTTTAATTAAAAGTTAAAATTTTAAATAATTCAATTCATCCATCAAAAAGTCATTTATCAAAGACTTATTTACAGTTTCTTTCTTTCAAGGAACACTCATGTTTTCCTTTTAAAAATTAAAGCTCAATTCATTAATTATAATAAATTTTCACCATTATTCAATGTTATTAAATACAAAGAAAAATTGCTATCGTATTAATTTATAAAGACTATTAATGAACATGTTAGTCGGTATTTGAATAATCACCTCGCCTGTCTTCATTTTAATAGTTTGAAGGTTTGAATCTTATTTCGGGTGTTAACGCTTACAAAAGCTGTCCTTTATAATTTAAATTCAAATAAAAGTTTAAGCGTATTTAATATTTTAGAGCTATTTTAAATACTGAAAATTTTGAAATATAAAACCATGTAAACCGGAGATTCCCACCAGAGTTTAAGCAAATTTCTTGGAACTCAAGGGAAAGGGTTGGGAACCCCTAATATAAATGATATCCCACATATTTATAAAAATGATTAATAAATTATATAAATTCATACTTTTTGAATTGGACTTATTGAAAGTTATTTCCCAAATATTTTCTCTGCAGGAATTTCTTTAAAAAATTAATTGTAGATGCTAAAAATTTGCATTAACACTAAAAATTTACATAAAACGTTAAAAATTTGCTGCTATCCTAACTGTAATGATTAATATCAATTTACATATATATAGTGTTGTTTTATGTTTCTTCTAACATAACATCTTATTTGTGACAATTTAGCATTTCAATTTAATACGTAACGCAAAACAATTTACTTGGAATTTTAAATTTATTATTGAATAAAGCTCTGATAAACATAATATTATATATATATTTCGAGTTTTAAAAATAAATAAATACGTAAAAATAAGAAATGATTCAGCAATTAAAAATTTTTGAAGAAACCATTAAGGATTTGAAGGAAAACTATTGTTTATGCTCCCATTCTCATAATGAAATTCATATAATGAAATACGTCATATAATATTATTTTAACTAGCTATTTGCTTCTTCCTTTTAGGTGCTTTTCTCACTCCCATATCTTTATCTGTCTACGTCATTTGGTCAGGTACTCTGAAAATTACATGGGAGGAAGCAAAAGCTTACTCTGTGTCTGGAGACATCAAAGTTTCCGAGAAGTATTTGATATCTCACCAAACCTCAGCGTTGGGAACCGAAAGAACAGAAGTGGCTGTCGAGAAAGCAACAGAATATCTCCTTACCCCTTTGGATATGGGAATGACGTATGTATTTCAGCTGGGATGCTTCTTTGTTGGGAAGTCGCATTCTTGTGGTTCGGTCTCAGTCAAAACAGGTACTTAAATTTGGTTGTCTTATAAGTTGATTTAAAAACGAACTTTTATTGTTCAAGTTACCCCATATGGATGTTTTTTGTTGATAATTTAAAACGTACTCTGTTCTCCATTAGCCATCAATGACGTAATAAATCCCTGTTTATTAATTTTCTAGCAATATATGATATTTTAATATACAATATACATAGTCATGAATATATAACTTAAGAAAACAAGCTCAGAAAGGAGTTAAAATGGGTAAACCTGGAGAATAGCAATATTTATTATGACGCACAGCATAGTGTTGTAATAAATATTGCTATCCCTCTACTCAACAGTGACTAGTGCGTATAAACAGTGCGATTTGTATTGTATACTCAGTAATTTGTTTGGCCCCTTTAGTGCATACATACATAAAAGATGAGAGAGAGTCCCTACTTTACCATTTGGTTATCAGCTTTAGTCCATTCGTCACCATTGAGAGCAAGCAAGGCCTTCCAGAAAGTTCCTAAACCCGTGCCACCATCTCAACACGTTAACGAGTATGAAATATTTACAATAGAGGAGCTTTAAGAACCTTGTATTGGGTCACGCAGTGCTCAGTACATTACAGTTGGGTTACATTTTGGGATGACAACATAAGAATGGATGTTTGGAACTAATATAAAGCTTAGAAAGGAAAATTAAAAAGTATTAGAAAATAAGACAAGGAAAAACATTATGTACAAATGGAGACTACAACTATTGTGTGGCTTCAGAGTCCTTGATTATATGATTGGTAGGGAAAATGTAGTCCTTTCAGTTGTGAGGTCTCTAAAAATTAAAGTTTTTTGAAACATTATGCATTAGAAGTCTGAGTCTGATGAATAGTCTGTGGAGCTGGTGGAAGGGGTGTTCCTGTTCTTGCACAAATCCAGACCTTTTTCTGCGAGAAGATTACAGATTAATGTTAATTTTTTCTGGGTACCCTTAGTATTAATACATTTAACATTACATATAAGTACAGATTCAAAGAGAGCGCTAATTATTTCTTGAAGGATAATTGTCCATTTCATCTTAATCTTTCCCCACAGTTAATTTTTTAAGCAAACTTGTGGTAACCTACGCAAATGACGTATGATCACGTCCCCTCATTTTCGATTAATGGAGACCAGTGCAAAAAGGTGACCAGGAAAGCAGGCAAATACCATGCAAAGGATGTTAACGGATATGTGTAAAGTACAATTTGGTGTTATCTTGTAGGTAAAAGGGCTTCATATGCTCTGATGAAAGCATTTTGCTAATGAATGGACAACGTTATATTCTTATCGTTGAGTCGTCATATTCCCAACAGTGCGAACTAGTAATCCTCTGCAATCGTAGGCGATGTTGCACCTAATTATGATACAAAGTTGCCATCTGAAAGAGCTCTCTACAGTTACGACTGAATTGTTGACGAAGTCACATAGCGAAAGCCGTACACCATGGCAGAATTAAAAATTTTCAAACATTACTTATCTTTTTAAAAATTAATCTTCTACTTTTGAATTTTAAATTCTATAATTTCATTTGGAAACCTATCATAAGTATTTAGATATAAAAAATTGTATAAAACACGAAATTATAAATGAAATGTTATGTATCCATCCAGGTTAAAATGCTACAAATTTCTAACAAGCTCAATTGTTGTAAAATATTCAGCTTATGGACAATACGTTGGTGGAGAGTGAAGGTTGAATCAAAAATCCATAGGATCTCTAACAAGATAATGGAAAAGTTTTTCCTAATAGGGAAGATAGAATATTAATCTTAACTTATTAAGATATTTCAGGGTTCCTTTTCACTAATTTATAACTTATAATTCAGCTCACTGACCAAATTATTAGTTTCTGCCTGATCACCATACCTTTGGTAAACTCGTTCATCTTCTAGAAATGTCCCGATTCTTGGTTCGTAGCAGTCTTAGGACTAAGCATCTCTGTGGTAGAATAACATTTTGATGATTCTACTTTCATGTCGAGAACACTATTGTTAATGATCTACAAATTTTTCCCTTTCTTTTTGTTGAATTTATCCTTTGGGTATGCACCATGTTTGTTGTGAAATTTACATAATAATTTACACGATATATGTGTGTGTGATTCTGGTTGTTGTATTTTCATATGTAATACATACATATTATCGCAGTTAGACTAAACTAAAATCTCTTGAGCCACTCTATTTACTTAAAAATGTTATACTACATTAAGAATATTTGACACTGTGACATAAGCTATAATTTGAATTCTATTATTAAGCTTCTTAGCACACATATAATTTACTTTCGGTAGATTTGAGAGGTTTTTGATAGATAATAAGCCGTGTTTAAGTGTGGCAACACCTCGAAAAATAGTCAAGAAACCTCTCGAATCGTTGTGTATGCATAATCCACAAATGTATCACTTCGTTAGTCATTTACATTGTGTAAAATCCATGATCTTCTACTAATAAGAAGGCACACACACATAGTACCAACACTAGTCCACAATAATAATGATTCTTTTTTACTTTATTTTCTTAAATTTATTTTAAAGTATGTAATATATGTTTCAGATTTACCGAAACATATCATCCGTCAACCCTCCGGCTCATATCTTATCTATGAAGTTATTGATGACCCAGAGAAAAACTGGATGGATGCAGAAGAAGATTGTCAACAAAGATCAGGTCATTTAGTTAGTCTCCTTACTGACTCGGAATTTAAAACTGTACTTCAGATGTTACCTGACAAAAATTCCAAAGTGTGGACAGGGGCGAAATTGGGAAAGAAAGGTAAGACGTTCAATTTGAACTCTCATTTATCAATTTATGATCTTTAAAATATTATATTTTTATCAAAAGATAGCGAGAGTGTTATTGCAATGAACAATGCTCTCGAAAATCTTAATGATTCAAAAAAGTTTTGTAAGAGCACCAATTATCATGGTAGATTATTATAAAAATAGAGCCATACCAAGGATTTGTAGTGCAGATGACAACACAACTCTTATGATAAGGCTAACATTCTTATACTGCTGTCAATAAAAAGGAATTCTTGCCAGACCATCTTAGACAATCATCCTTAGAAATCATGAATAAAATTCCTAAATGTCACATAAAGATTTTTAATGACTGTAGCAAAATCAATGATCTTACAAGATGAGGTATATACGATAAAACAACAAAAAGAACTCCTTATCAAATATATATAATAAAATACACAGAATTAATAGGCAGGAACGTTCAATACTCAAAACCATTTTGGCCATGCTCTCTGATAAGATCTCTGAGTAGGTCGACCCACCCTTAGATGGCTTGACTACCTAGAAAGAGATCTCGCCATTTTAAGAGTGGTCAATTGGGAAACCATGACAAAAATTAGAGAGGCCAGGAATTTAATTCTGCAGGAAATCAGGGACCACCCACGGCTATCATGCTACTGAGAAAGGAAGGAATATCGTAAAATTTTTCTGAATAATTATCTGTTGTTGATTTTCTTTGAAAATTATAAGAAATATTGATTGTTTTTATTGTATGAAAGTGATAAAAATAATTATATTGCGTTTAAATATACTAATAAATTTTTTTCCCTCTTTCAGCTACAGGATATTGGACAGATGGAAATACAATAACAGATTTACCAATGGCAAAAAATTCAGGAGTAACCCCAGATTCAACATCTTGCTGCAAGGCTATAAGAGAATATGGTAAATTACGACTGGCAGGAGCACTCTGTAGTGAAGTTATGCCATACATTTGTAAATATTTACTAAAAGGTGATTACATTGCAAAATTAAGAAAAGAATTTTAAAATAAAAAGTTTCATTATTAAAGAATTAAAAATGCTTTGTAAATCATTTAAGTTGATGTATATTTATGTTTGAATGCTCAAATATTTTTAATATAAAAAAATGCATGTGAAATTTTTTGTGCGAATAGTGCGACTACAATATTAAATTAATAAATAATTAATTTAATATTGTAGTCGCACTATGAGGTGGATTTTAATTATTATAATTAAATGATCAATGAGATTCTGCAAAAGATTTTTTGGATTAAAGGGTAATTTACTCGAAAGCTTTTGATAACAATTTAAAATTTAAAACAGTAAAATTTATAATATAAAATTGTATTTAAACTCTCAGAAACAGTGATTATCAATGTATTGATAGCTCTGAAGTAAAAAGCTGATAAGAGCTGCTTATGGGATTTGTCATTGATTACTTTTCGTGTAAGAATTTTTAATTAATATTTGCTCTTAATCAAGCATTGCTTAAAAAATGGAACTTTATGAAATTCCCAACCATGTATGCGATAAATTTGTGAAAAAAATTGTAATTGTAGAGTTAATATTTAACGCACGTATGCATAATAGCTTGAATTTATATGATAGTCAAGAGACCATGAAAAAAGATAAATCTTGTTCCTAACGTTTTGATAACTATACGAACTTTCCAATGAGCTTTTTCGTTGTTAAGAATAATTTATGAAATATGAATTTTATATTTAATATTAAATATATAACATGAAGCCTCTGACTGTCAAAATCGATAAAGTAAAGTAAACAGATAAATTATTTTACTTTATCTGTCAACAATACTCAGTTTGAATCCAAAAACTAAGTACTTTTGAAAATTTCATTCCAATTTAGAATAAAAATTTTGGTTATTTTTCTTATTAGAACAACATGATATCCAAGCTAAGTATTAGGTTGTCCTGAAAGTTCATACCGATATTTTAGGACAATTAAAGCGCAGCTCATTTAAATCTTGATATACATTTATTAAATTATGTAGGCTACCACTCTGCTCCACAACCTTTCTCCATCTTTCGTGTAGCTTACGATTTCCGTCCTTTCAAAACCTCTCAGATTTCTCGGCAAAAAATTTGTCCAAATGGGTTTCGATGTCAACCAAAAATTCGAAATTTTTTCCATTAAGGTAAATCCTTCATCCAGCATCCTCGCCATAAACAGCGCATATCTTATTTGCCACTTGTGTAGTATTTTTGCCCTTTCGGAAAAAGAAGGCATTAAATGCCTATAATGCACTTTATTTGCTACCCTGTTCTAAGGCGTACAAAACTGATAAAAATTAACGAATCATAACAAAACGTTTTTCCAAATATAGTTGAAGCTATCTCTTTTAGAATATATACACATGTCATTTGTTTTCAATAATTGTGATATATTCAGTGAGATCTCTCGTGCGACCTACCGAAAATCGGCACGAACTTTCCGGATAAGCCAATATTTATAATTTATTCACACAAGTGCTTAAACCTTAATTCATTGTAATAAAAAAGGGAAAATAAGAAATTATAATTAAATAAAAAAAAGCTTTTCAAATTCTAAATCAGCAGTAAAATAAGGGAATATCAGTAATTTTAATAATGCTGAAATCAGAATCAAAACTAAATCATATTATTAGAAATCAACTTTTTAATATAACTTCGTAAATTTGTAATTAATTCATGCGTCAAATCGATTATTGAATACTATGTAACTATTTTTGCTCATTTTGAAATACGAGCGGACTGAAAATTTATTTTTATCATGTTTTTAGAAATGTTGGCAACTCCAAGCTCATTGACAATTGAAGATCTAACGTGGAATTCCTTTGACGTCAGCTGGAAGAGTCCCGCTGAAGGATGGTTACCAACTTTCTATGACATCGCCGTCTGCGACAAGGAATCGACTTCGAGCTGCAAAACCTACAAGGGAGATAAGAAATCTAAACTTTCTGTTGAAAATTTATCAGAATTCACAGAATATGATGTTACTCTAGAGGCAGTTTTCAACCTCATTAACATAACCACTAATGCAAAGATTTCAGCATATACATGTAATAAGGAAATTTAACATATATTTAAATAAATTATCTTTCCATTAACTAATTTCTTAACAAAATTTGCCAAATTATGGTATTACTGAACAGAACTCAGGGTACATTTTTTAAGTTAATGGTAACAAAAAACAAATTTTTTTTTGTTAAATTGCGCTTTATGTCTCCTACTTAGACAACTCGCGAATTTTAAGGTTTTTTTCACGCATACTCATTAATTACTCTTTTGTTTTAGCCTTTTCATTGGTCGC
>JAPDSC010047424.1:0-16617 GCA_026290005.1 Latrodectus geometricus
AACTAGATAATTAATAAGCATGTATAAATTATATACATGCTTATTAAGAGTGCAAATAAATCTCTTTTTGTTTCTTTTTTATTAAGAGATGGTAAAAGTGAACAAAAAAAGGAAAAAAAAAAAAACGTTTTCACCTTAATTGTTTTTTTATGTAGTTACTAAAGAAAATGATCCCTACACGAATACAAAAATTTCATTCTTTACGTATTATTATTATTTTAAAATGTTTTCATTGTCTCGAATAATGCTAGAATTTTTCTAGCTATCACATTTTGGGAAAATTTGAGAAAATTATTTTCAACTCCATCTTTGAACACAGTTTTAAGCAATGTGCTCATATTCGTTAAATTTAAATGGAAATATAATGCATTAGAACTCATTATTAAATATTACATTTAGAATATTTCAAACTAAAAATATTATGGAAACTAAATATTTATTTAAAAATTAGACGTGATATATTTACTGTATTTAAGAATACCTTTACCATGTAAATATGGATCTTGTTTTCTTTTCGTTTTCTACGTAAGAAAAATATAATAAAAATTTTCTGTAACATGAATAGGTAATTTTCAGAAAATGTCCCATAAATGAATGAACAATAAAAGTTTTTTTTTCCCTATTTTTTAGCTTTCACGAAATCTAACTACAAAACTTCCTTGTTTTTTAATCAATAGAAAATGTATAGTTTATGAATTTTTCGTACAGAAACCCATTACAAAAAATTTATCATTCTGATGACATTTTCTGTAAAATAACTAGAAAAAAAGAAGTAGAAAAACTTAGAACATGACAGCTTTTGAGATACGAAATAAACTCTAAAAAAAACGAAATATTTCAATTTTACTTTAAAGCATTTCCATTAACATGACAAAACATAAATAATATTTAAACAATTTGAAAGCAATTGATTATTACAACCATATGCTTTCTTTCTTGAAGAGAGCAGCTGTGAAATATTATTTCTATATGGCTTGACAGGTCATTATAATAATCAATAAAAAGAAGAACATTAATTCAAAGAAGTTTTGAAATTCAATTTAAATTCAAAGTCAGAATTATTAGTTATGATTCTTTCATACCCCTCGTGCATTACATTTTTTCTTCTCGTTATTAAATATTTGAAACTGACATTTGCTTTTAAATACCTATCAAATGTTCTTATCATATAGATTTATAATATATAATTTTTTTAAATATACCCTTATATTTTTTGTCTAATTAGTATCCATGCACGCACATATACACATATATATATGGTTGTTCGAAAAGTAATTTCGTTTTTTATGAAAATTAAAAATTGATTTTTTTATACCAAAGAAATATTTTATTGAATGATATAGTGTCCATTCAAATACAAATCCTTTTAAAATCTTTCTAAAAGTAATATGATTAACCACTTTTAAAAAGTTTTGCCTTTGCTGTCAAAAATGTGATGCCGGTGATTTTTGACTGTCTCATTTGAAGCAAAAATTTACTGTCAAAAATATTGTGTAAAAAATAATCAGAGAAAAAATAAGCAGACTATGCTAATTTTAGAGAATATGGTATATGTGGAATTGTATAAGTTAAGAAAATTATGTAAGGTCCTGCCTAGGAAACACTATGCCTTATATCTATCAATTAAATCAACGTTCTTCTGTTTACGTAAATTAATTTGTGTCTAGCTGGTGACAGTGTACATCATATTTCATCATTGTTGTTATCAGATAAAACTCGAAAAAAGAGGGAGAGAAACAGTTACCTTGAAATCCCGCTAAACAGATAGAATCATCCCCTTCTTTGACGCATACAGACTTTCGAAGTATTTGTAGCTGTTGGTCCTTCTTACTATATGATGGCTTAGTTTAACATTGTAGTAGACGGACCATTTATCATCAATATTGCTTCGTACATGAGATTTAAAATTGGATAATTTCTTAATGTTTGAGATGTAAATCGCACTGTGATGGCAATGCAATGAAGGAAACGTCAAAGTGATGACACAAATTTCTTTTGGTAATAAGAAAAGGAAAAAAAATATGTTGAAATTTGAGGATAAATCTAAGAGTTTCAAAATATAAAGAAGGGTTTAATTTAATTAATTTAGTCAATCAGTAATTTTATGAATTGTTATTCACTGGTTTGCATCAATTATTGTTCTTATTGTGCCATCATATGTTTTAACTGTTCTTTCCAATCATGCTGCATTTTTATCACTAAAATTGCCAAGAATCAACATTTTATAACCAATTTTGACACTGATGATTTTTACAGTTGTTCTTTATATTTTTCATAAAGGTTGCTTACATATTTCATTCTTGAATAGCATTTTAAATTTTTTTATAGTAAAAAATCAGAATATGCTAAAAATGCGATTTTTACTTTCAATATATTTGAAAGGAGCTAACCAAATATTTATCGTAGAATTAGTCCAAAGTTTTTACAAAAGCGACTTGATAATCCGTTGTCTTAATAAATCATGATTATGCAGCCTGAGTATGTTGTTGGCAGGGAAGGAATACAGTGAATTCCTCTGTTGTGAAAAAACGAAATTATTTTCAGAACAACATGACATGCATGTGTGTTTGTACATTATGTATGTATGAGTGTGCTAATTCAACAAAGCTTAGTTTTTCAAAAAATTTATATACTATGTTTTATACCATGCCTAATTTTTAACAATTTCATTTGTGTGCCATAAAATTATATTGGTATCAGAATTCATGATACATGTTAAATACTTTGCATGATTTGATTTTGTAAAATTCTACCTTTTTCATCTTATACTCCTTTAATAATAAGTTTCTAATCGAAGTTTTTTTTTTATATGGATATAAATGTTTTCTTCAATTAAGAATAAGAAATATGTTTTTCAGGTTTCTTTGATGCTTGGCAAAGTATTACTAACCCATTTATATATTCCAATTCTGTTGTATAGTCTAAGAAACTTTATCATTGCAAACATTGTTATTTCTAAACACACATTTACTAATTTTACTTATAATATGTAGATAATTAAAATTCCTTATTAAATTATAATTTGCAAAATATTTACATCTAATTGGGATACGATGTAACTCTTTTGCAAATTATAAATGGTTTAGAGTTTATTTATTAAAATAGATACTATTGTATCAAATCATGGAATCATGTTTATGGAATAACAAATACATATGTTAACAATACACAATAATGGCTAGCTTTATTTATTTATAAGATGTTACTCAAACATCAAAACATAGTAAAATTAAGTTTTATAGTACATGTTGTACTCTTTGATGTACATTTATATAATTAAAAAGAGCGCTTTTTATCTTTACAAAATGGTTGTATTTGTGCTATTAAATGGAAACTATGGTGTTTTCTTGATTTTAGGCATAATTTAAATTGTTATATAGAATGTTTAACTTGATTCTCATTGGTGACATGAAGTTACAAATGTATGTTAAAAGATTTTTCTAATTAATTTCAATGCGTATACCAGAGGAAAATTGAAAATAATTAATTTGAAATTTAAAACGAATATTGTGTCGAATAGAAAAATAAGTTTATTTAAAGGACTTTAAAACTAAATAATTTAAACAATTAGATTAACTAAATAATTTAATAAATATGAAACTGCTTATTTACTAAGTTATTACAAATAAGCAGATGATCCATTTTTAAAATAAAATGCATCAATTCTTAAGTAGAAAAATATATAGTAAAAATATTTAATGAATTTCTAAGATTGCTTTTATAAATAAAAAAAAATTATTTTTATATTAAATTAATACAACACATTATATTAATTTTATAACCTTGATTTATTTTTTAATTCAAATAAAGTAATTATTTAAATTATTATATTTAATTTCATTGTAACTCTCTTAGATAATGCGTATTAAGCATTTAAATTACATTTTTAACATATTTTTATGTAAGAAATTTTATTTTATTAATTCAATAAAAATTAAGAACATTAAAAAAAATTTACACATAATGCTTACATAAAAATTTAAAAATTACATTTAATTTCTTTATAACTGAATACATAATGTAAATTTTTCATATCAGTATTAGTGCTGCAAAATAAAATTAATTTCTAAATTCTACTTCAAAAAATATAAAACTGGAAGACAATTCATTACATATGAAAGGCTCAAAAATGCATAACAATTTTGTTTCAAATTATTTCTAAATAACGTATACAGAATGAAATTTAATGATAAATCATTACAAAATATTTATTCTTCTGATGGAATTTAATGTCAAATAGTTATGAAAAAGAGAAGTAAATAATTCACGACATGACAGGTTGTGAAAAGTAAGAGAAAATCTCTCAAAAATGGAGAAACATACATATCTTAATTTAGAATACTTCTATTAGCGCAGCAAAGTAAAATTAATGTTTGAAAATTGATAAAAAAATCTTTTTAAAAACTCTATGATGTTTCAAGTAAAATGAAAAAAATAATTAACTTCAAAAATAAAAATATAATCAAAATAATGAATTACAAGATTTGGAAGAATTTTAACTCACAGTAAATATAATTTTTTTTCTCTCATTTGAAATAATACATATATATATATATTATTGAACTTCAGTTTTCATTAAACTAAGTTGAATTAAATATAAAAATTTGAAACACGCATTAGTTTTTAAATAATAGTTAGATATTTTGTTACTATAAAAAGAGATAATTAGGTGAGCTGTTTTTTATTCAAATTTCTTATTTTTACTACCATGAAAATGTTAATATTGAACTATTGGAAAGGATTATTAATTAAAAATATATTAAGCCTATATAGATTTCTTAAATCATCCAATGGTTATAAAATTTATATTTTTTTATTGAAACTATTCAATAACAGTATTAAAATGAATGTATTGAATATAAAGTATAACCACATTATACGGTAATATGCAAATAATTATTAAAATTAAATATTGACACACACATACAAAAAAAGATGTAATGTTTACTACAATGATTTAATACTTCAATATTTAAAATATAAACGTCAAGAGTTTTTACAATACAATTTTTTGGTAAAAGTGTATTACAGTTATGCAAAATTAATAGGATACAAATTTATAGTCATTTTAAAAATATTTTCTTCCGTAAAAGAAATGTCCACCCATGGAAATGATGAAAAGATTCCCATGTTTTGTCATAATTTAAAACATGAATTAAGCATGGTTAACTAATCAATAAGTTAGTATTTAAGTTAAAACTTCCTGTGCTAACTGCTAATGCTTAATTTTATGGAAAAAATAATACTGTATCGACATTTGATTACTCTATTCTCATTATTCCCTGTAAAGTAATAATTCTCTATCAGCTTTCCTCACTCTTATACATATATATGGCATTTGATTATTTTATTTTTTATTATTTAATTCTTCACGTTATGAAAGGAATTGCTATGACTATTATTTCAAAAATTAGGTTGATTTTTTAAAATATTTTCTTGAATTTTTAATGTTTTGCTTCATGTTATTTTAATATATAAAATTGGAAAATCAAGTTATCCATTCTCACTGGTAAAATAAAGAATTCAAATTCTTTTGGAATAGAGTTTTTTGATATCTAAAAATAATTTTGTGAAATTTTTTCTGTCTTAGAATATGAATCCGTTTTAAAGAATTATTAGGTTATTAATTTTAGTCTATATTTATTGATCGAAAGTTAGATTAATCCTATTGGATATGAAATAATTAACTTCCTCGTGTTTATTTTTTAATTTGTTACTTTATTGTTTGTAAATTTGTGTGAATTAACGTCAATGCTGCATTATCAAAACAAATTAAGTACTTTGAACTTTGAAACAATTACAAATTTGTAATAAGATTTAAGAGAAAATTTATTATATGTAGCCCTTTTTTTCATGTTAAAAAATTGTATTGAGTAAAATAAACACTGGAAAGAAAAATCTGTTCAGCTTCAAAACACGGTAATAATATTGAATTGTCGTAGTGCAATCGACATAAAAGGAGCCGCAGATTAAACAGATGTTGTACTGTAAATGAATTCTGCAACAATTCCTCTCGGCAGTAGTTTTAAAAATATAAAAAAAGGAAACATAAAAAATGTAATATAAAGAGACAAGTGTAATAAAGAAATAAAACTATATATTTCAAAGTGGTACCCGAAAACTGCACTTAAAGTTTATTGCAGTTTTCCATCCCAGGGTCCTTTTCCCCTTGGGATGTATGGGTGGTCCAAATGAAATTAAAATATTTTCGTTTTTGTTTGTGTGTGGCCAATCAAGGGTTTTGGAGGGGAGATTCTTGACCATTCCCTGGAAGCCTGACACCGATGAGATACAAGAAAATATCCAATAGAAGAAAATGGGAGGAGAGATGAAGGCAATATAAAAGTTAAGGAGTTGAAGATATCCAGATATGCAGATATGCAGATATTCAGAATTCAGATAGATATTAATTGAATGAAAAGGACAAATCCTCTTGGCTGCAGAGATAGAATTCAGAGTGATATTCCCAGAGATTAACAGATAGATATGAATTGAAAGCCTCCGACGAGATATTAGGAAGAGAAGCCTAACCTTACGATGAGACATTGGGAACTACAAAAGTCCACCGATGATAGAAAGAAAGGTACGGAGCAGTGAAGCACAGGCCTGACCAAAAGAAGAGTCTAACAAAAGGAAACCAACGGTTCTGAAAAACAAAGGAAAATTCGCTAAAAAGGGGGTGAGTCATTATAATCTCTGCTTCATGACCCTGGCCGCACAATTTTTATAAATATGCTTTTATATGTTGATAAGACAATTAATCTTTAAATATAAATTGTAAATATTTAAATGTTAACAGTACAATAAAATTACGTTATTATTATTTAAATTGTGTCATTCTCATATGTTCTCATTAAATCTTCACTATTTCTAAGAACCTGGTTAACTCGGTTTTTCCTATTATTACCGAATCTAACTACAACATGAATCACTTACAAATTTGTAATATGTTAAAAAATAAGTTCTTATGAACAATAATAAAATTATTGCGCAAGGATTAGGTGGAATACATGGTCTAGTAGTTTTAATACTTTAATTGATGGAAGATGTTTGAAATTATAAAATTCACATTCTGATATTTTCCATAGAAGTTATTTAACCCCTTAACCGGCTATCCCGACTTAAGTCGGGCAAAAATTTCTGTGCGTTTACCGGCTATCCCGAGCCCCTTGGTAGGGGCAACAGGCTTCACTGCAATGTCTCAAGTTCAACCCCCAGAATTGACGGATTGCCGTGAAATCGCAATTTGGAAACTCCCTTACTGAATGGTTACGGTTGATTTAACTAAAGCGAGCGTAAATGGAAAGAGCTGCGAGAATTTTCTGAATCCTCTGCTTCAAATAAACAACAGCTTTATTATTACGTTTTATTTTTCTATATTTATTCTCATTTAAATTTTATAGTTAG
Organism: Latrodectus geometricus; assembly: GCA_026290005.1. Lineage (NCBI taxonomy): Eukaryota > Metazoa > Arthropoda > Arachnida > Araneae > Theridiidae > Latrodectus > Latrodectus geometricus. Next base: position 7,408 of record JAPDSC010047424.1, read on the forward strand.
AAAATAAGAAGTTAGAAAATTATTATTAAAATTAGACTTGTTAAATAAGTAATACATTAAATATTTATTTTTTAACTTTATAAGCGAATTTAGCATTTCAAACAATTCTGCAATGGCTTTTTACATAGTTCTTTTATATTTAGATTTTATTAAAATTAGATTATATATTTTGCTCTGTGAGCACTTAATTCTCGTGATCTCTCAGGTTTTAATTAATTTCCCATTGTACCTAATTTTAATTCAAAAATTGAATAATTTGTTAGTTGAATTATCATTAAATGCTTATATATTTTCATAAATGATTGAAAAAAATGGAAAATTTTTATCTTAATCTTCGTTTTAAAAATAGGTTTTTATGTAAATAAAACAATAGAGATTGCATCACATTTTGTTGAACGTTAAAACATAGCATTAAAAATTTAATTATCCTCTCATATTTGATTTTAAAGTGATTAATATATTTAATTTTTTCTTCATAATGAAATCATTTTCAAAGAAAAATAATATTTATGAAATTATTTCATAATATACATATACATTTATGAAAAAAATAGATAAAAAGTTTTGGCATGAATTATACATTAACTGAACACATTTACAAATATTATAAATGAAAATATTTGCAAATTCATGTTTTAATTATACTTTTAAAGTTTATTTTATTATAATTATAACAACCAATTAAAAATCTGGAAATAAAACGAGAGTTATAAAACAGTAAAAATATAAATCTTAACATTATGAAATTAATTTTATTTTTATATCGTATCATCTCGTTAATATTTTTTGTTTGAAATCAAATATTCAGATTTTAAAAAGTACGGTTTTAAAGCAATATTAATTTTCCAAAATGTACAGAGTTTTCACCATTTTTTAGGTGATTCATTATTTTTTCTTCTATTATCACTATTTTTTCTTCTGTGAAATTAAGATAATTTGTAAACTATCAGTCAAATTATAAAACTAAATAGACACCATATTTTAGAACCTAAATTTAGGTAAAATGCTTTTTTACCGATTTATTGTTTATCTGCAGAATTTTTGATAGTATATAAAATCTTTAAAATAAATCATGCGCGTTATATTTTTAGGCACTTTCTTTTAATCTTTCTCTAAATTTACCACTTGTAATCATTTTCATTTTAAAGCATTTATTTTCAGTGAAGAGAAAATATTTTATTTAGAAGTAATATGAATACGTGAAAAAATGTGATATTGATACATTCTATATTAAATATTTACTTATTAGAATACTATTGTAAATAAAAATATTAATGTTTCCCCATATATATTTTTGCTTTTATTCTCCTTTGAAAAACAAATTTTCATGACAGACAAACTGTTTTTAATATTTGTGCAAAACAATTCAAGAAATATTAAAAGATATAATACAAAAAAATATATACAACATGGATTCTCTTACGGAAAGATATATTTTATATAATTAGAAACAGAAATTATTTGGTACTAGGAATTAAATATGAAAAATTTACAGTCCCAAAATTTTTTGCCACAAATTCAACTGAAGTCAACAGCATACTGCATACTCTGAAGTATATTATTATGCAATTAAGTTAGCTTTTTATATTTTTTAAATTATTAAAAATATACATTTTTTTCTATATACTGCAGTTTGTACGTATTAAAGCACAACAGAATCATTTCTTTTAATGATTTTAAAAATTATTTCAGGATTTTAGAAATATAGTGTTGATTTTGAAAAATATCTGCAATGAGTAAAAGCTAATAATAAGTAGGCAATAAATTAACTACTTCTTACAGCTATTTAAAATCATGACAAGTATAACTATCGGGACACTAAAAAATAGTTTTTTTTTTTTTACTTTATTCAAAATAAATTAAATTTCCTATAGAATAAAATTTTCAAAATAATTTAATAAAATTAATATTTAATGTAATAAATTATTATAACAGAGACATGTCGACATTTTTGAGCAGAACATACGAAAGTAAACTACTAGCACTTGTGGTTACTTCATCTGACAGCGATTGATGGACTTCCTGGCAGTAAGTCATTAAAATGCGATTATTGTGAGGTGGTCTAGGGTAAAGCGGAAATACGTCCCATCAAGAATTAGAGACTTTTGTATTCTTGACAAGCTCTAAAGGGGGAAAAACTTGCTTTGCAGTGAAAGCCAAAACTATGTTGCCACCACGAAGCAAAAACGAAGCACTTTCTTCACCGAACCCCAGACGGTTAAGGGGTTAAAATAAGTTTAAATTAAAGATAGTTAATTTTGTTTCTTAACAGTAGTTTGAATGAATTATTTATGGATTTTAAATGAAGCGAACTTCTTTCTTTCTTTTTCTTTAACCAAAATTACACACATATTTGATGATTTGATATTGTTACATGATAAATTATGTGTACTCATTATGTTGAAGCAAATGCAGACTATATAACTAAAATATTTGTATACAGTACACAAGAGCTTATTCCTTATTAAACTGTATGAGATTATAAAGTAGATTGTTTTCAATTTTTTTAAATTAAACTAATACATTTTAGAGCGAATATAAGATAAAATAAATATAGAATAAGATTTCCATAAATGCATATTGGTTTTTGCACTTATTCGATTATAAATCTTATTTTCTTTAATATTAAATATACTTCTGTCTTATTTCTTAAAATCATCATTCACACATTATGATGATTTGAAAATAATTTCAGTCTATACCCTTACAACGATTTAATAATTATATGATGCTTTATGTAATGAAATTTGTGAAACAGTTTAAAAATTACGACAGGACATTTTTTTGCCAAAAGTCAGAAAATGGAATTGTGATATCTCTTTCAGAAACCCATTCTTTAATTATATAATTCAATTTTTAATTTATGAATAAAAAAAAATTAAATGTATCATACATAGTATCTAACAGATACAGATAAATTATAGGTGAACTGAATAACTAATTAGGCACAGGAGGAGAGTTTAGCATGATGTAGAGAGCACAGAGATTAGTGTATGTATCAATGGAAGGCCTTTATCTTTACCAGTTAGTCCCACTCGGGCATAATCACAGATTCCAGTCACACATTTATATGGAGAGAAGTAGGTACGAGCAACCTTCCATTTCAATATCCACGATATTGATCATAATAGTAAAAAAGGCTTAATGATATGGTCAGGCATTATGTTAGCTTCTATGTTTTGACAGGGTTAGTATGACTTCTGTGTAGTATAGGTACGAAGTATTGGAATGCTAAGTTAACCTTTTTAGGTTTGCAATTAATTTTAATACACGATAGCACGAAGCCTCATAGATCTTTTCTGGTCAATTAATTTCTTGTAAGTCAGGATATTCTTCGGATTTATTAGTAAAGAACATGTCTAGACTTAAACCCTATCTAGCGTGTCTGCAACGTTTTGTGAAGGGCAAGTGCTATTCACTATCCCCCTTTGAGAACCGTCCAGAGCATTAAAACAGCGTTGCTGAATGATGAGTACCAATTACCTATTAAAATCATAAGCTGCTTTATTTCAAGTAGGAAATCATGCTGAGAGGCCTGTATATTTCAAAGACAGACCATATCTATATTTAATTCATTTTCTTGTTCTATTCTGCAATCGTTGTTATATGCCTTCCATCTCCAATGAGTATTACGGATCAATATGCATGTATTTTACAACAGTTAAATGGCTATTTGTTTTATAGTATATCACTGTATGTACCATAAATTCGCATTAAAATTGGTTCAGTAATTCTGACGATAATTAACCAAAATAGAAAATTCTTTTCATTTTGAACACACAAGTGTATTATTATAAAACTAATTTCTAAATAAATAAAACATTACTTTAAATAAAAAATGCATTTTAAATAATAAAAATAGTGTAATTATTTTTTTAAATCCCCCCTTCTGTAATTTGAGATAATAAGTGCAGTAGTTAAAAATCAAAATATTTTTTTCTATGTAAATTATGATGCAAATCATTTGACTTGATGTTTCAGCTCTAATTTCTAACTATCCAAAATAAAATAAATATGTAAAGCTTAAGTTACTATATAAATTCAAGAAGTTGTTTATTATTTTAACTTGTATTTATAAGAAATAATTTAGTTAAAAAATAGAAAAACAAGAATATTAGTTCTAGTGCTTATTACTGAATAGTTTTTCTGTTTAGATGAAACTTTTTTATAATTTCGTAATACTTATGAAGTAATTATTGACATATTATAAATAAATTATATTTGAAATAAGTAAAATAAATCTAGAATCTAGTAAACCATGTAAATAAATGTAAGAACAAAATAAATTTCTTTTTATATTTATTTCAATAATTTTTTTAAGTTCAAATTTTCAATTATTAAATAACTTTATTAAAACATGATTCAAATTTAGTACATAATATTAAACGTTTTAATTTAAAGTATACTTACTTTCATTTTCATTCCATAAAAATAATTTTAATTATGCATTTATATATATGTTAAGCTAAAAGTTATGTATTATAAAATATTTATTAATTTCAATACTAAATTTCTAATGTAACCATGCAAACATTTATTTACCTAGTTAGTTTTAACATTAAAAAGAAGCTAAAAAATTAATTATTTCCATTTGAATAATAGATCTTAATCCTTATGATTAGCAACTCAGTAACAACATAAAGGCTGCACTTTTATATTGTTACTTGAATTCCTTATGATGCGTTTATGAAATGCATCAAGTTATTTAATTTAAGTCATTGAAGTGTATTTGCTACTTTAATATATTATAGTTCCGTCTACTTATACATGTTACTTCTAAAACTATAACTATCTTATTCATCATTCAGTTTTATAAAAAATTGGGTATTTAAGAATAATGCATTCTGTTTAACGGGCTAGGTTCTTAAATGTATTAGAGCATACATATGTTTTTTAATCTCATTCTGTAGACTAGTGTTTCAATTTAAGAGAAGCATCAAATTAACTCATGTAAATTTAAAACATTTTTCGCTAATTTTATTTTTATTTTAATGTTTTTTTTTTTTACCTTAAATTTGTATACGTCATTTACTCATTTAGATATATAGATTTAAAAAAAAAATATATCACATTTTTGAGCTATATATTTTACTTTAATGATATTAAATGCTTAAAAATGTAATAGTACATATTTATGCCATAATTTGAGATAGAATTAATGTATATTTTATATTAATTATATACATTATAGAGACAAAGCTAATGAATATGCCACAGCTATTTATAGTCAGATTAGTTTACTATTGTTCAAACTTAAAATTGTAATAATATAATATTATTAATAAGTTTGATTTTAATATTAAAAAAATTGGCAAAATTGCAAATTGTCTGATAAGAAATGGTAAAATATCAAACATTAATAATAACGGTACTTATCAAGCATTAATAGTAACGGAGAGGATTTTTAACTTTATGAATATTTTCTTATATAAAAAAATAAAATATATTTAAAGTTTATAAACCTGTATATATAGTACCCTAAATAAAGCATTTCTAAATCTGAACAAAACAAAATTAATTATGCTCTAGAGCAAATTAAGTTCTAGTGTGGTTGACAAAACCTTCTTTAATTAGTTTTAATGATCAAAAAATATAAGTTAATAATTTAATTAAATCTAAAGAAACTTCAAGAAATGAAAAAAAAAGTATGGCACTTAGTTTATTAGAACTTAATATTCATGATTAAAGAGGGATTTTTATTCGAGACAAAGCGCCTTCTTTAGTGTTGATTATAATCATTAATTGAATTAATTTTTTTGGGGAATAATCTTCAGCTGATATTATCAGGTTTATCATACATTCATAACAATGAATGGAAGAATTTTCCTGGAAACCAATTGTATGCATTTTTATTGAAGTTTTAAAGAAATATGGTAAAAGAAAAAAGTGTATTTAAAATATAAACAAGTGATAATGAAGCTATGAAATATTTAATTATGATAGTTAGAGTTGAGGATATATATATATATATATATATATATATATATATCACAATTATAAATCTGTATGTGTGTTAAATATTCACTAAGTTTAATTGACATAAGTACATGATATTCGCATTTCATTTTATACAGCAAATCCCTTTTGCAGATTCACATTACACCATAGTCTCGTATTTACTATATTTTATATACATATTTTTGTTTAGGTAAACCGAATCAAAACTACTAGATCATTTTTTCAGTTGGAGTAAGCGTGCCATGTCAAATATTGGATCCATAAAAGGAAAATAGTGTCAATTTTGACTTCCTATTTGACTGAGGATATACTTATCGTTCATCTGATACTAATGTAGTGTTCTATTGTATCCCCGTTATATCATAAATAATACAGTCTGTTGTAAAACGATGGGTGTCCACAGGAATCATTAATCATTGATTGCTCAGCAGTTCAGTTTCACCAGACATCTATTTCTTTTATTACCTTTCATGACTGATAATGTCTTCAGAGAAGCAAAAGAGGATAGAAATGTATTTCCAATTGGAAAAGCATATTATTTTTGAACGGATCACGATTTTAAGAGCTACGGTGTGATGATGAGAACATAATTTGTAGATACCATGAAGATAAGCCATTGAATTGTTATCACGAATAATTCTTCATCATGAATGATATTCGAAAATCTCAATTTTTGCAATTTATTAACATTCTTTATCAACAGATTATGTAACTAATGCTGAGACTAACAGCTTTTTTTTTTTTTTTTTTTTTTTTTTTTTTTTTTTTTTTCACTTGCGTTTGATAAATTTTTAACTGTAAAACGCATGTTCACACGTTACAGAAAATGCTTATATTTCTGTCTGTCTTGATGCAATTATATTTCGTTAAAATTATAATTTTTCTAAACCTATATGTATTGGTTTTTAGACAAAGCTGTTTATTAAATGAAGAATGACAAACCTGTTAACTGACATTCTGTTTTCATATTATTAGTTTCTTACAGTCGTCAGTAATTTGAACCAATAAAATATTTCCCCAGTACTATTTTATGGCTTATATACGCTCGTGTGTTTGTAATATAATATTTTAATTTGAGATAATTGTAGAAAACTTCCTATACTTTTTATATTTTAATGTAGAGCTTTGCTTTCCTAAATAAATACTTTACTATCATCTTCTACTACTTTATTTCTATTGATTTTCACTGTGTACTAGTTGCTTAATTGTTCTTAAAATCTTTTCCAGTGGATATATTTTATGTTTACCAAATTAATTAAAAAAATGTTTATTGCATGATCTCTATAAAATTTTAAAAACTCATATTTTTATTAAATAATTGAGATTAAATTCATTAACATAAAAAATTATTACACTCTCATTTTATAATTTAGATAAATACTAAAAATTCTTATGCGTAAAATAATTTTCATTTTTTATCAGTTTCAAATTTGAACTTCGTACGTGCTTAATATGTAAAGCTAAGTTAAAATATAAAATCTTTTCAATTATAATAAAACCCTGAAATTGAAGAATCAAAACGTTGTTGTTACATGCATAAGACGATTAACGTAGCTTGGTTTGTTCCCCAGTTTAATGAATTTCCAATTTAAGGTGCATTCAAATCAATTTTTTAACAGTCATCATTGCAGTGGAATGTGAATTCACAAGCTGAAGATCAGTGATATTCTTTTATATATTTATTATTTGACATAAGCAATAAGTCATAAGTAATATTTCAACAGAATGTGCATATATTTAAACGTATGTATATATAGGTATATGCATGAACATATATAGTCTTTCACAAATTAGCTTTCTTGAATCTGCAGCTGTTTGAAATGAAATTCTTAAATTAAAATTCCGTATTTCCACTTAATGTTTCATAAAGTTTAGAATTAACAGGTATAAGAAAGAAATTCTAATTCTAATACTTATCAAGTGATTATTGACTTACTAATACAGGATGGGGTGGTCGAAAATATTTATTCGACAATACGTTTTTACTACTTTATATGTTATTATAAATTTGGTTATTAGAATTATTCAAGTTTCCCTCCATTAATTTCATTTTGATTCATTTTGTACATTATATCTATTATCAACATTAAATACACTTCAATAAGTTATTAATAATCTAGATAAAGATTTCTGAAGCAGTTTTTGAAAAAATATCATGAATAAATAAACACATTAAATTTTAGTTTCTATTTGACAAATTTATCTTTGACTTTAGTAACATCTTTATTTATTTTTGAGCTCATAATACCCCTTACGTTTAAAATAATGTCAATAAAATAAATCACTCTAATTTTAAATATTTTGATTAATTTCGTTTTTTAATTTTTCAATCAAATCGTAAACCGTTCAAAAATTTTATATAGTATTTTTAGAATATGGTATCCATGAAACACTGTTGGCTATTTTGAATATTTTAAAAAAGGTCATCAGCATATATAAAAAGTCATGTGAAATTGCTTAAAAATTTAAAAACTTGAAAAGCAATAACTGGTAAAATATAATAAAGAGTTTGATATTTAAACAATTCTAGGCCAAAATTCGGTTTTCTCTCTCTCTCTCCCTCTCTGAATACAGAAAATGTTTTAAATACTTATTTGTTTTACATTAATAAAATATAATGTGCATTTTGTATACCAACTTTTTTACCTATTCAAAAGTAAATAATATAAGAATGTGATAATGACCATAATGAATGACATAAGTACCATAATGCAATTCATAAAACATTTTTATAACTTAATACATATCACTTAAAATGTTTTTTTGCGCAAAAAAAACTAAAATATGTTAATTTAAAAGCAACCAGTTAAAGTCTCTGTATATTTTTGTTTCATACTTATTTAATTGGGACAAATATGTAACATTGACATGTATTCGTGAAACAGAGACTTTCAAATTAGTTAAGTCAAGCATAATGCTGATTTATGATAATATAATTACAACAAAAATAATACTATGAAAGAAAAAATTGTAATTTAATTTACAGGTAACTAGTAGCAATTGCTATTAATAATCTCATTTGATTGCATACTATAAAAACCTTCACTAATTTAATAATTAAGCCAAATAAAAACAAATTTTTAAGCAAATATAAATTTAATACATTTCATATTTGGAAAAAATTTTATTGCTACTTATGATTTCCAAATAAATTTTTTTTTTGAAAATAAATTCTTGATCTTATTATGAATAGATTTATTCAACTATCATAATTAAGATAAATGTGTTTTTATTTTTTGTAGGTTTCTTTTG
>JAPDSC010047443.1:0-10109 GCA_026290005.1 Latrodectus geometricus
AGGAGCATTACAATTGAGAGGGGGCCCAAATATAATCATGAACTAAAAGAATGTATTTGCATGTGAAAATGACAATATTTCTATCTTCTTTAGTATAGCAAAAAATACTTTTTTTTATTATAAACTTAATTACTGCAGATCTCTTAATGTAGACAATCTAAAATTTAATTTTTGATAATCGAGTGTTTAATTATTTGATTCAGGGAACTCTCAGGGATCCCCAAGTAAACTGAACTTCCTAACTGAACAAGTAAACTGAACTTTTGAAAAATTCTCAAAACTATATAGCCTTAGCTTAGAAAGGAAAACATTAAGCTATTTTAAGCAAAAATATTTGTTCTCAGTTTTTAATTTAGTCAAAATTCAAACTTTATTTTTTGACTAAATTAAATTCTAAATAATAAATAATAAATTTTAATTTTGATTAAATTAAATCCAAAATTTAAGAACAAAATTATCCTACAATTTTCTAAAATTTAAGAAAAAAATTGGTACATTTTTAGATGAAGCAAAAATGCTATCACATAATTTAAATACTTTAGAATATTTTCCTGGATAGAGAATTCCGAAAAGAAAAAAATTGTATTCTTAAATATCACAAGATGAAGTTATGGACAATCCGGTAGAAGAATTTAAATGTCCTTTTTTTAACAATGTATTGGGTTGTTCGGAAAATCATTTCGTTTTTCCCACCTGAATTAGTCTTTTGCTAGTGAAAACCAACCATTCTATGAGTATGAAATCATGCTACGACCAGAAAAATGGTAAAAGTTATTGGATTAGAATTGAAAATATACAATTCAATAAAATATTTATTCGCTATACGTTTATCATTTTCATATAAAACGAAATAACTTTCCGTACAACCCAATAATTGGTACTGTTATTGTACACAGAGTAGGTAGATTTAAAAGTGCACCAAATTTTCTTTCTGATTTGAAATTAATTATAAAAAAACTTTAGAAGAATGTGAATCATAAAAATGTGTCAAATGTTTTGTAGTTTTATAAAAAAATATAAATAAAAAATTAATCCAAAAATTACTGATTCGCAATGGATTTTGAGTGGAAGAGATGTAAATAACGCTCGAAGCATATTACAAGGTACATATTAATTTGTAATGATAAGAAATTAACTCTGAATGTTCTTTAATTATATAAAAACTTTTCTCGGTAACTACTTTCTAGTAATCACTGAGCGAACTCTCAACAAATTAAAATAAAGAATTATTTTCGATCAAGCATGTATTTAGAACTCTTAAATGCATTTGGTATATTAAAAATAAAAAATAACTTTTCTGAAGTAATTAAAGGACTATCAGAAACAAAATTATATACTGAATAAACATGTATAGGTAATATATATGTTCAAGTTAGCAATTTTTTTACTTTAAAAAAAATTAAAAGGTAGAATGTCTCAATAAAAGACGAATCTCCAATTCTTTGTCTCAATCTATTGGAGTTGGTTGCTTTTGTTTGCTTATTGGACATGATTATTTGTAGAAGCATTTACCTATTATTGGAGTCAAGGGTTCGGTTTGTTACCCTTTGTGGCACCTAGTAGGCACTGTCCCATTGTTTTAAAGTTTATTGAAGTCAACTTTAAGGCTAATTTTAATTCTTTTTATACTTCAACATCTCTATATTCTGCTGCTCGTCAATTAATGGTGGAAATGCCGCAAATGCATGCTGTTAAAAATAAACTACAAAAAATATAGGGTTTCAAAAGTTTTTTTTTTTTTACATCAAGGGGCCTTTACAAAGAAGGAATATGGTTTTTCTTGGTGTCCTCTGCTCTGTTTACCATTTAATTTCTGTCTCCTCCTTATCTGCCATTTAATTTAAAAAATAATTAGGATATTACTAATGTATGTTGAATCTTTTATTTTAAATCAACCTTGTGGCTTTTCGTCATGATACCTAATCTTTGGAATATAACTAATTATATGGAGTAACTGTTCTTAGAAATGAATTAAAAACTTGTAACATGACTCTAATTCTTTTTTTAAGCTCCTGGATGCTAATACTATTTATCAGCCACATTTGGATTATGTTCTTATTGGTTATAGTTAAGTTAGTGGTAAATGGAAAAGTCAATGAACTAAGGAATTTATTGTAAATCAAAACAAAGTCAGCGACATGTTAGTTAACTTTATTGATATCTCCTTATAATGCTAAAATATTTTCAAAATTTTTCCCAAAGTATTCTAACTTCAATAAAATTATCAAATATTGCCATTGGTGTATTTTTGCTTTATAACGATTAACGGATTAAACTTTGATCTTCATCAAATGGAGGCAATGCTCAATTCGAAATTCATGGCGATGTGGCTTAATTTTAATCGTTATCAAAATTTTATTGATATCACAGGTGTGATTCAAAAGAGGCATCTAGAGTACTTTTCCTGTCTTATGAAAGAAGCCATTCTGTATTGTATATAAAACAGTTTTTATTGGCCTTAAAAATGATTTTCTTTAACTCAAACTTTCATGGAAAAAGAAATTGAATACTGAAGCTTTATTGGAAAATTGTGTTTTACGACACATTTCTAAGAATATATCAAATTTATTTCAAATGGAATTAAACATCCGATAATTATGCCTATTTTCCGAATAATAAGAAAATTTAGGAAAAAATGTATTCCGAATTTTAACATGATATACTATGATAAGATTAATATTTTGACACTTATTTCTATTGATTTCTTTTATGTTTTCCACAATTAGAAATATATATTACTTGTTCTTCTATTATTCTATATAAAACTACAAATTCAAAAAAGATTTCGGAAAGCAGCACAATTTAAAGAAAAAATTTGAACACACTATGTATTATATTATTAATCATTTTGTTGAAAAACAAACTCAGATTTCAATATGAGATATTTGAGACATATTATTGTGAATTATGTTCTTATTGCGAGAATATGAAATGTCCCCGCTTTTAAATTGGTAGAAAAATCATAATGTATAATTTAAGTAAAAAAATATGTGACAAGTCTTTTTGTAGTTGTTTTTTTATCCTATCTGGTTTGTTTGGTTAGTTTCAAGTCTTCTTTATCTATGAACCAGTCCATTTATTTAATCCCTTACTCGCAAATGAACCTTTATTAATGATTTTTTTTTCTCAAAGTTTGTATTTTATGACATTTATTTGGTGAGCAAACTAATAATAATTCAAAACAAAAGATGCGTAATTGAACTGACAAAATTTTATTTTTCTTTGAAATTTCTAATAAAAATTGCAAATAAAATGAATATTATTTTCATAGATGATGTGCAAACTTGAAAGATCAGTAACAGTATTGATCAATTTAACATTTTATTTTTTTTATTTATGGATGGATTCACGACTTGTCATGCACACGTTCATTCGATTGCAGTTAGTAATTTATTTCTTAAAGTCAAAAAATTCTGTGATTCAGGTAATAGCTCAGCATATCAGACATTTATTTGCTGAATCTGTTGAAAAGTTAAAATGACAGTGAAGGAATGCCATTTATTTTCAAAACTAGATGATCTTGTTTCGTATTTCACCCACAAATCTTTTCTTTTATTGCTCGTTAAATGACTCAGTGACTCACTGACTCAGTTTTCTATTATTATCAGGCATATTATATTGTACCACTGCACTAATTCAAAGAAAAATTTAGTAAAAAATGTACTTTTAGAAAAATTAACGGGTTTTAAAAAAAAAATGTTAAATTTTGAAGAAGCACACGAAGTAGGAAATAATATTCTATGGAGTGCAAAAATTTTTACGAACTTTTTATTAATAAAAATTGTGTTAAGAAGTGATATTGTAGCAACATATGTATAGAGCATGCAGCAGAATTTTCCATATTTTGCTGGAGATTTTAATTAATATCTCTTCTCATGGTTCAAATGAATGTAGTAACGAAACTATTCATAATTAAGAATGTGATATAAGTAATCCGTATAACTTAAGTGTTCCAATAATCACTATATCGAATGTTGAGCGCAATGTGGCCTGATTGATCAGAACGCATTTCGCAATGTCGGAAGATGGTGAGAATTCCAATTAAACCGAATATACACCGTGTTCATAAAAAATAGCTAGGGGGCATTAAATAGGTTGTGGTCCCACTATCCTCCAAAGGAAATAATACCTCCACGTGGTAGGTCAAATATTGGATGGAGATTTTTTACTTGGTCTTTTTTTCTAAGCTATGAAGACTCCCACATAGCAGCTACTATTTAATTGGTGGAGCCCATCTTTGGGCTAGGTATAGAGAAATATGCCAGTGCACACATTCACAACTTGAGGCGGCGTTGGCCTGGTTGACTAGGATGTCGTTCTTGATATCGCAATATAGTGGGTTCGAATCCCAACTTAACCCGAAGTCCATCGGGTTTATTAAAGGTGATTGGGGCACGTTAAACAACAATTCATAGTCGCCGTGAGCTCCAAGTGAAATGATACCTCTGGGGATGGTAGTTCATGTAACTGTAGTCTTATACTTAGTCTCTGCTTCTAAATTGCGGAGATTCCTATCCAGTTGCTTTTACCTAACTGGTAGAGCCTAACTCTGGGCAAGGTACAGGCAAGTATGCCAGTTTACACACACGCATCTTGGTATATATCTCAGTTGATTGTATAAAAGGAAAGAACTGACCTCTGGCAACCCATTTAATTTCACATAAATTCAACTTATTGAACAAAGAAATAGATATAATAGAAATAAGCGCATGAAATATTTCAGTATTTAATGAATAAATTCCATAAATAGTAAGATGATACCGATAAACAAATAACGCCTTATAATAGTTACTTCATTATTATAGACTGAAAAAATAAAAGCAAAATTTTTCTAATTAGCAATGAAAGCATAATGAATATAAAGGAAATCATTAAAACTTAAAAAAAAGACCTAATATAAGGCCTGAACTGATTGAAAATTATGAAAAATTCTAAGATTGACAAAGGAAAATAAAGAAACTTGTTAACCGAAAATTTTTGGCAAATCCAATTATATTTGAAAGGTTTATGCTATAAACTTCTTAACGTGCTTCATTTAAAGAGGAAAAATCTGTTAGCTTATCAAGAGGTATCTTCATTCAAGCTGCTGTTGGGAAATTGACAGATAAATAGCGAAAATAGTTTTTCATTCTACTATTTGACGAATTTGATCTTAATGTTTGGCCTTTCTCTTTTATGAGATTACGAATAAAGATCATTTATACCAAATGTTTTAGACCAAAAATTATTTCTTGTCGATTGTAGAAAATCTTCTTTAGTTAACTTGATCTAGGGTAAATTTATAAAAACTGAAACTATACAGTAAGAGTATAAAATAAAATTTCAAAAATACGTATTTACATGAATTTTTTCAGATAAACATTCGTTAAAAGCTTTTATCACATTGAAATACCATACAATTTTATAAAATCATTATTTCATTCAATCACAATTTTATAAAATCATTATAAAATCATTATTTCATAAAATTAAAAATGCAAGAACAAAAAGTGAATACCATAGGAACTGTTTTGGAAAAAAAAAAAAAAAATCTTTTTAAGTTTATCATTAAAATTTATTTTCATTAGAAACAATAACACTAATATGGGTTACTAAGCCAACATATGTTAATATGTGTAATAATAATTATATAAACATCAGATACACCAAAATAATAATTTTCTGAACATTTGTCATCGTATATTATTTTTATTTCTGATGAAATATTATAAGAAAAAACGAACTTCAACCCAACGTCCCGACTTCCAAAGAGACTATGCCAAACTGAAATTAACTTTATGCTAAGTAACCAAGACACTGTATTTGGTACTCTCGGCTCCGTTCACATCTCTATGTTTAGAGGTTTGCACAAAAACGGATGAATGAGTCAGTTGTTGAAATACAATATTATCCCCACATTAGTCTTCCATTGTTGTTCATATTCATTGTTCACACATTAATCTTCCATAAGAATGACATAAATGTAAATCGTCATTTTCTTTATAATCCCCTTTTGAAAATTGGTTGTCCATTTTAAATTTTTGTAGGTAAAATATAACCTGTTAATCATACAAATGTGAATAATATTTCTCTTTTAGCTCATGATTGAAAAAATAAAAAAACAAATAAAGATTATAAAAACAAAGCATTAAACATTTTACTTTGAATTTTATAAAAACTTTGAACGAATCCATATAAATCCTTATAATAATTTAATGTAAATGTTTAAGGTAAAGTAAAAATTTAAAGTAAAATGTTTTTTGATTCTCGAACAATGAATGCTTGAATGTTCTAAATCTAAATTTTTTTTTCCGAATATTCATTGAGGCCTTCATATATTTTTTCACAATTGTCATTTTATTCTTTTTACATTACTTATAATAAACCAATAATTTCCTGAGTTACAGAAATTTTAGATTTACTACAATTGTAACTGCTTCCTTATAACTACTCGTTCAATAATGTAGAATGTTTGAAAAGTATCCCAGCTCTTAATTTTAAAAAAGTTAGGTTTAAATTTTTATAAGGAAAACTTAACGTAACTTTTCAATATTAAAATTGTCCTTTCTACAGTTCAAGACTATTATAGGAATAACTAACAAATAGTGCAAATGTATCAATTTAAAATTGGGTAAGCTAGAATTAATTTCATGTTAAAAATAACAAACTGAACCGGAAAAAGTTATATATTAGGCAATATCACATTTCAAACTATTTCTATATTTCTGGATTTCAAAATTTAGATCGTTTCATTTGTTTATCACCCTAGGATTACTTTTTCCACGAGAGAATTAAATCGACTAGGACTTAACTTTTTAAAGTATGAACTTCAGAGAGAAACAAATATATATAAAAAAGTCAATTCTTAGTTAGATCAATAATGGAAAAAAGTTATTTTAATTACTTTTATTAAATTTTACATTGTCCGTTTGTGAAGCAAAGGTCGATATAGTTAATCCAGTTTGCTTGTTTAGTATAATTGCTTATTACTTTTGTACTTCGACGAGATTCGACCCGAAAACCAAGATTCTATGCCGGCACTCTACCAACATTGCCATTGCAAGACGAAAGTTTCGTTCACTATATAGGAGAAAATTCTTTATAAATTCATTTCAAATTAGAAAAAAAAAATTTCCTTTCTCTCTCTCTCTCTCTCTCTCTCTCTCTCTCTCTCTCACACACACACACACACACACAGACACACACACATACACACTTTCCATCTATCTCTCAAATTTATTTCAAAACCACAAAGATGAATTTTCAAAGGAGATAATAAATTCATTTACAAGATAATAAGAAGTAAATAAAATTAAGAATGTAAAAAAGATAAAGATAGTAACTGTTGCTGTCAACGAAGGGCCTCACTAAACAATAGTGTATTTTTCTCTTATATAAAACTAAAATTAATTAATTTAATTTAATTAATGAATTAATATTTGAAAGAACTATATTACTATCAAGATCATCCAGAACAAGTTTAAAAAATGTGTTTGAACTTACGAGGATGAATAAAAAATGTTTACAATTGAAATTTTGAACAAGATACACAGAGAGAGAATGTGAACTATAATACTAGGAACTGAATAACATGAGAATCTTCTCTCGTATTCCTAATCATTATATTTAATCTCATATATTTCTAATCTCACACATAATAGTAGGAACTGAATAGTAGGAACTGAATAACATGAATCTTCTCTCGTATTCCTAATCATTATATTTAATCTCATATATTTCTAATCTCACACATTCTTAACCATTATATATCTGCAATCCAGATATTATGTTAACCATTTTTATATCCTAAGAATTTTTAAATACCTTTCAAGGAAGACGATAAGAATTTAAAGGCAAATATGGAGATATCGTAAGAATTATGGGCGACAAAATGAAATTTAAAAATATATAGATAAATGTAATTTGCGAAGTAATTTTATGACATATTTTGAATTGTATAATTTAAATATAATTTACCCTGTGAATTAAAAACTCTATGGGTGAAGAGTTGATTTGGCAGTTGTCAAAGTTTTATTTGACAACTACCAAATCAACTCTTCACCCGTAGATTTTTTAATTTCCAAAGTTTTATTTCTTTCATTTACTAAAATATTAAGTAAGCATTTTTTCTTTTTGTTTTTCATTTGCATATATTTTAAATGTGTATGAAAAAAATATAATTTAACTACTTAATTTAGAGTATATTTTAATTCCAATTTGTTAACAAAATCTTTTGCTTTGAATTATATTTTTAAACGCTTTTAAAGTGAATCTCTTTACAAAATTAGTTTCTTAATTCTATATGCAAGTAGTTCTGAGAAAATATTTTCAGCCTTCGTTATCCAACATCTTGCAAAAACTAAAAATTTAGTAAATGAAGTATTTTTATCTACACTGCTAGACGCCCGGAATGCAGCACCCTGAAGAAATCATACAAACCACGTGAAATTTACATCATGTGTTTACGGTGATGAGTTATGCAAATCATTAGCAATGACAGCGACTGCGCATATTACGTCTGTTGTAGAGCCACCTGCAATCTCTAAGTAAAATGAGAAGAGATTGACGATTTGAAGTGCGGCAAATGTTTTTTGGCGCATGCGAAGGTGCGCATGTGTGTGAAAAAAAAAAAAAAAAAAAAGGAAATTTTACATTATCATAACTTTCTGTACTCTTTAGTAGTAAATCACATTTCTTTCAAAGACGAAAACGTCAGAAGATTGAGTCTAACTTCTGTTTTTTATGATATGTAAACAATTATTTCTCACATTCAAAGAAAAGCTTTAGTGGAAAAATTAAGAGCATATATATAAATTAATAATATAAGAGCATATATAAGAGCATTACATAATTGCTTCCCTATAAATATTTGAAATGCTTGTTTAAAATTCTATATGTGATTCATGATATATTTATTTTTTGTTGTAACCTGATATAATAAGCTAGATTGAAATGTGTTGTTATAAAATTTCCGGCTATCAGGATTTAAACCTTTCAGCACTGCAAGAGGGGGAGGGAGTGATGGTACCTTACATAGTGGGACACCCTGAGGTTATACCACCGTAGTCGCGAAAGTGGGTCCTCGTAATTTAAGGGGAGAAAATGATGGTATCTTATATAGTGGGACACGCCCTGAGGTTATACCACCGTAGTCCCGAAAGTGGGTCTTCGTAATATAAGGGGAAGAAGTGATGGTATCTTATATAGTGGGGCACCCTGAGGTTATACCACCGTAGTCCCGAAAGTGAGTCTTCGTAATTTAAGGGGAGGAAGTGATGGTATCTTATATAGTGGGGCACCCAGAGGTTATACCACCGTAGTCGCGAAAGTGGGTCTTCGTAATTTAAGGAGAGGAAGTGATGGTATCTTATATAGTGGGGCACCCAGAGGTTATACCACCGTAGTCGCGAAAGTGGGTCTTCGTAATTTAAAGGGAGGAAGTGATGGTATCTTATATAGTGGGGCACCCAGAGGTTATATCACCGTAGTCCCGAAAGTGAGTCTTCGTAATTTAAGGGGAGGAAGTGAGGGTATCTTATATAGTGGAGCACCCAGAGGTTATACCACCGTAGTCACGAAAGTGGGTCTTCGTAATTTAAGGGGAGGAAGTGATGGTATCTTATATAGTGGGGCACCCAGAGGTTATACCACCGTAGTCGCGAAAGTGGGTCTTCGTAATTTAAGGAGAGGAAGTGATGGTATCTTATATAGTGGGGCACCCAGAGGTTATACCACCGTAGTCGCGAAAGTGAGTCTTCGTAATTTAAGGAGAGGAAATGATGGTATCTTATATAGTGGGGCACCCAGAGGTTATACCACCGTAGTCGCGAAAGTGGGTCTTCGTAATTTAAGGAGAGGAAGTGATGGTATCTTATATAGTGGGGCACCCAGAAATTATACTACCTTAGTCCCGAAACTGGGTCTTCGTAATTTAGAAGCGGGGATCAAGTATAACTTCTGGGAACCCAGACATGAACTGGCACTTTCACAGTATTACTTCAGATGAAGGACACTGTTACCACACCATATTCAAGGTTCAACAGCCGCTCTTAGCGAACATGACGGATTTTCAATTGGATCGGGATTTGAACTCATTACCTACCGATAACTAGAACGAACGCGCAAAGCAT